>JACCIY010001744.1:0-37274 GCA_025506505.1 Flaveria sonorensis | reverse complement strand
GTGTGTGTGTGTGTTTTGGTGGTGGGTGTTGTGGAGATGGCCGTACCTATGGTGGGTGGCGGTTCCGGTGGTGGTGATGGTTGAGTGTGGTAGTGGTGGTGATGGAGAGATGAGAGATAGTGGGGGTGTGTGTTTGGTGGAAGGTGTTTGGTGAAGATGAAGATTAAGAATGTGTTATGGTCAAGTTGGTGGGTACCATATTTTTTTTATTCTTAAAATTTTGAAGGATAGTTTTGTCTTTTCATAAAATATTTAACAGAAAATATAACGACGTAGCATTCAGGATTCAAATAGATGAAAAAATAAAAAATCAGGAGGCATAATGACGTTTTAAATTTTAGGGATCAACTAGTTATTTTTTAAAAATATCAGGGATGTAAATAGTAATTTACTCTAGATTCTAAAAACTAATTTTTGAATTTATGTTGTCATTATTCATTAAGTATTTGAAAGAAAATAATTATAAATTTTGTTCAAACTCGATAGGCTGAAAAAGAAATTATTAAAAGCTAAAGTTGTTTCTATATGCATATTAAAACGACGTATTAAATATGGTATTAAAAAGCCTCATAATTATTAAAATAGAGCTTTAAAGATAATACGAATCATCTCGAGTCATATGTGATTAGTTCAAATCTTAACATTCCATTTCATCATTTGTATTAGGAACTAGAAAGATAAGTTCGTGCAATTATTTATTAAAATAGAGCCTAAAAAATAGCACCATACCTCTCACCAAAACAGACATCGGTCGAAGTAAAACGTTTAGCTAACCCGATCCAGTTCGAGTCATAAGTTAACATTCCATTTCATTATTTGTATTAGGAAGATAAGTTCGTGAATTTAATTATGAACAGAATAATCTAATTAGGAATGTTCACGAAACAGTTTTGATGGTCTTTTTGCTTAAATCTTGAGGTAAACCTTTAGTAACAATTTTTAATATAAAAAATGAAACCAAACAGAATCATCATTAAAAGTTGATTTTACGGTTTAGGCTTTATAAGATGCTTATACAAAGCACATAAAATATAAAACACAAATAAAAGACTTGTAACTCGAACAAGCTTCCAACCCCAAGTGGATCAATAAAATGTGACCTTTAAAACACAAATCAATATATGAGCACGTATCAAGAAAAAAAAAATATTCAGGATGTAACAAGATATCCCTATATAAGCTCACCAAGTTAACTACCATAGATGAATAGTATATTAACAGCTTAGATCATGCAAAAAAAAATAAAAAATACAAAAATTTAAAATGTATCAATGCAAGAACATAAAAAAGGCTACTACAACATTTAATGTGATCATTTGAGGGATATCCATGACAATAACCGAGAGAATGAACAAACAAACATGGATAGACATAAAGATACAAGTTTTAAATTCAAATATTGTGATATGTAATATTAAATGGACTAGACAAGGCCAAATTAAATCCATCTGCATTGGGAAACGTCCAATTGTCAATGGATTCTCACATGAATCAGGTGCTTTGTGTGGCAGATGCTACGAAACATAATTCCGTTGTCCATGAACCTTCAAACAAAGAGATTAGTAATCTCTGTCTCACATCCGTAACATGTTTCGCTTAAGTTCAAATTCACTGGATCACATCTTTCTTAACTGTCTGGTGGTAGTCGAAACATGTCAAGAGATTGAACGATGGCGTGGCTGCAACTTTACAAAAAAACCGAATGTTACAGCGGTGTACATCATCTCCTTCGACTGGAACTTTATTTTAATCTTTTTATTACCCTCGTGGGCTTTTCATTTTTATCTGCGGTGGTAATTACCGGCTAGTTACAAATGTTTCACCAATATAGTTCAAAATGTCAATATCTCATTATTAAGGGTGCAAATTACAATTCTTACGAACACAAACAATCAAGAGCCCCCCAATCTTCAATTCAACAACTTTCTCTCGCAAACCCTCAATTCACACACACTCAACAACTCTCCGATCATCCTCCGTTCACCATGTGCTACGGTTCCCACCGCCTACCACCATACTCCGGCGACGGCACCACCGCCTCCACCGTCACAGCTCCGCCGGTGACCGCCGTAACCACGGCGGCCGTCGACGGTCTCCGATTACGGTTGGCGGAGACGGAGGCGCGGCTGCAACGAGCTAGGGCACGAGAGGCGGAACTCACCAAAAAGCTTCTCGAGATGAAACGGTTCGTCTCTGTGATGGAGATTCTCGAAAGCTACCTCAAGCGAAGGTTTATTGATCAACAACAGCAACTTGCTCATCTTGTGTCTCAATCTCCGGTACCGAAATAGTGTTTTGGTTTTGAATAAGGAATTGGAGTTTATGGTTTCTGTTATTTGGTTTGGATATACGATTGTGTTTGTCTATTTGTGTATAATAATAATAGTACTAACTGAATTTGTGTTACTGTTGGTGTTTCAACAGTCTGATGCTTTAGGTATTATGATTTACTTGCGTTTAACCTAATTTTGAAATTAGACTGTAGAGGTTTTGAGTTTTCAGTTGAATGGATTAAAAATGATGATATCCAAGGGGTTTGTGCTATGTACTTCTGTGTGAATCTTGAGTTTTAGTTTTGAGGACCTGAATTCATGGTTTCCAATTAGACTGGGTATTAGTTAGTGCAAAACAATAAGCAAGATTTCAATTTATTCGTTATTGGAGCTTCATACCTTTTATAACACTTTTGAGTAATCCTATTGTATTGGGCATATATGACCTTAAGGTTGATGTTGGGTTGTTAATGGGTAATGAAATTACCAGAATGCCAAGGGCAAGTTGTCTAATTACTGCGCAAGTGCAGGCAGGGTTGTCAATAGGTTAAAGGGTTGTAATAAATGGGTTAAATAGGTTGTAAATTGGTTGGCTAAATGGTTGACATATTTAAATTAAAAGGGCTAAACAGGACAACCGTAACACGATCCATTAATCAAGCAGGATAGATATGACCTTCCAAAACTTGTCTGTTTTTGCATGGTGTTGGTTGGGTAGTGTCAGGAATTTTCACTCCTAAATACAGGTTGGGGTCTCGAACTGTCAATATCTACAATTCTACTTTCATGCTCTTCATACATGAAGAGCTAGATGGATTAGGGCACTAGTGATTCGAATGTAGTTCTGGCCTGCAAGAACAGAATCAGTATGCATGCAATCTTTGAAGCATCATATGTATTCTAATTTCTAGTGATGATAAGTTGTATTAGTGAAATATGGCCTCACATGTTGCCTGTCTCTTTATCAATTAAGCTAAAGTTTTATCTTTCATATTTCTGTGTTTTAGTAGCTTGCGATTGACCACTAAATTTGGAATTTACACTTTGTAGAAAATGCTTGGCCTTTAGGGCATATTGGATTAGCAGTTTTTGATCCCAGAATATTGGAATTCCCTACCTTTTCGTCAAACATAAATGGCTTAAGGCACATTTAGGCTTATCGACATTTATGCTGCTGATTCAAGGTTGACAGTAGATTATGTAATGCATGGATACACTCATACATTATATCAAATTATCTGATATATTATGTTGTCACATTCTGAATAAAACCTGTCCTACATGGTTTAAGCGTTGTAGTTCATAGCAATTAGCCCTACACGGATATATAAGCTAGAAGTTTAAGCTAGTCCTAAGCTTTAAGCAATGGGTTACTAGTAACAGGATTATGATATAATTGATTTCACACCAGGTTTTGTTTTATATAACCAGTCCAACCAGTCTTTTCAGAAATGTAAATGGTAAAGACCATTGGACAGGCTTAATGGTGGGGGTTATTGTCTTAATCATGTCTAATCGGTTTTCTCACAACTTGTATTTATACACAGCCAGCCAAATTTAGGTCTATCGTTCATAATCGTCACGCCAGGCTTAACTTGTCACTGTTTTGTTACTTTATAGCCATTTATAATTTCTCATATCTATCAACAAATGTACTAATATCCATTTTTATCTCAAATGTTGGCTGGTAAGGCATACAATGTTAGGCCGTATCCCATGTATTGAGAAGTCATATCTATAATATAAACCTTCACCAGATGGTCCAGATCTTTAATAAACCTGTCTAAATCCATCCATTTGCATGTAATAGTATTTTAGGAAAAATATTTAACTTATAAAACATTATTAATATATACAACATACCACATCTGCACCCTCCCCCCATCATTTTTGAACACGTGGGTTTTGGTCTCGTTTTGTCAAGTTTGTTGGTATAAAAGTATATGAGACCTTTATCGTTAAATATACTCTTGGCGGATTTAGAGAAAGCTTGTAAAACCCATGACAATATGTATATTTAATGATGGGTTTTTAGTTTTCTTCCTGCCATTAACACAACTCGTTAAGTGTATTTGTAGGGATTGCTAAAAACATGTGAAAGTGTCTCAAAACCCTACTTGGTAGATGGGTTCAACAATCTCCCAAATATGAGATATGTGTAGAGTCTTCAATTCTATTGGCTTTTGTACACAATGTGAATTAGTGCTAAAGAGAGATTAATTGCCCTCCTTTGCAATAATGTGTTATCATTCAAATTAACTAGCTATTTCACCCGTCACGCATTACAGCGGCACTGTACTGGGTGTGATAAAGCATAGACTATAGTCTATCATATTTGTTTTTGAACTAGTTTAATCTCGAAACATATAACAATTTGAATTTGTACCGTTGAATGAAAACGAATATATTTCGACTCCAAACAAAATATACGTCGAAATGCAAAACAACTTATAATCGTATATGGCGTGATAAAATATAGACTACAATCGACTCGATTCATCTTGAACTAAACTTATGTCGTAATGTATAATAATTCGAATTTATACCATCGAATGAAAACGAAATGTATGTGTGACTCGACTCCAAAGGAAATATACGTCTAAATGTAGAACTCAAAACATACATAAAAACATCATAAATACAAATCAGAATATAAAACATGTTTAAAATATAAAACATGTTTAAATTATATATTTATTAGGTTACAAGTTACATCCTATGTATGACATGGGTGGAATGAATTTACTTATTAAAATCATTAGTTTTTATTAAGCTTTTCTATGTTAGATGTTATCAATCATTGCTAGAATGAGAAATAATAAATAATAAATATTTAAGAAAAAATGTAAATGAAAATAATGAAGATTAAGAACTACAAATTAGTTTTTCAGATATGATATAACTGAAATCTTAAATAAAAAAAAGTTATATTTCAAGATATGATATGTTTTAATTAAGTTGTAATAATTATTAGAATAAGAAGATTCACAATTTAGATATTTAGTTGTTTAATTTATTTAATTAAAACCCTATCATTTATGAGAGATGAAGTTTAGATTCCATCAAAAAGCAACACTTGTTATTGCTAAAACTTGAGTAACCGTGTATTAGACGATATAAATAAACAAAATATTAAATAAATGAAAATTTTTTAATTATTTTTTATAAACTTTTTTTGTTTTTTTTTTCAAAAAATAAACATTTTGTTTCAAAACAAACTGTTATGTAAAAATGTGATTTTTAAAAATTCTTTTATTATAACTTCCAATTTAATTTATTTGGTTTATAAAAAAATTACTTTTAATAACATCAATTTAAAATATTTTGTATTTTAAAAAAAAGTTTGATATTTTAAAAAAATTCTTATTTTATAAAAAATGTTTCTTAAAAATAACACTAATAAATATATATTTTTTAATTTATTATAAAACTATTTGTAATCTAAAAAAAGTAAATAATATATAATTAGTAATTATGTAATTATTTAATAAAAGAGAGAAGTAGAAAAAAATTTAATAAAGAGAAATGCGAAACAGTCACGTGTCTCAATTACATTATTAGAAAACAAACACTAGCTTAGAAACTCGTATAAAATTAATAGTTAGCACTTAATATTAAGAAAAAGTTAATTTTAATTTTGCTTCCAAGGTTTGATAAAAGTAAATTTTCCTTAAAAAAATTAAAAAACATCAATTTTTATCCAAAAGTTTCATCATTTGTATCAATTTCAAATCAAAAGTTTAATTTTTTGGATTAAAGTTGAAACAACTTATGAAATTTTTAAAGGTAAATTGATGTTTTAATCTAGTGAAAGAAAATATTTATTTTCTTCAAACCTCAAGTAGCAAAATCGAATTTAACTCTATCTAGAAATTACGAATAATTTTTAGTTAATATATGATTGAAATTACGTATATTTAACTACTTTAAGCAAAAACACAATAACAACATTATTTTAAACTTTCGCCTTTAAAAACTTACTGTTTTAAAAAAATTGTTTTTTAAATATTTTATTTTTAAAGTTTTATAAACAATGCCATTTGTTCTAAATAAATTTCACAGAATAAACTTTTTTAGGGTTTATTTGTTTAAGCAAGATTAGTATCAAAGATTAGTTTGAAAGTGGATATCGAATAAAAAACAAAATATGGGTTATCGAACAGGAATTGAAAATACAAAACAACAAACAACATAACATACAACTGTTAAAGATTCAATACCTCTTCAAAGCTGCTTATTGAATTGGTAGCCTAGTTCAAATCAAAAAAAAAAAAACACTAACTAACGGCGATTACCAAATTTACAGTTGTTCATGGTCGATTAGTTATGAGATGCTACTTTCCTTATACTTGCGGTATTCTCCAAAACATAACTCAAGAATGGAAAGCATAATTCACGACCGAAATCATTCGCAAAATCGTAACCGAGTATCGATATAAAAGAATCTAGAAACGCGGACCGGAGTTGACAAATTTGAGCGGGAAAATGGAGTAGAGAGTAGCCTAAAAATGTGCCACGTGGCACAAAATTTATCACGGCTAAAATAAATTTTCAAAAAACAAATCCTCAGTGTTACACAAAAAGGATGGGCGGGAAAAGAATGAGAAATGCTCTCATGTGATGCCATGTGGTAATAAAATGGCCTAATATGATTACACGTGTATTTAAATGTTAGTATTTTATTATATATAATTATTATATATAATAAATATATATTATAAAATGAGATACTTTGTTCTCAGAAAAAAAATGTAGCTATGATCGGTATACCGTCAAAATGCGCACAACAGCGTCAACAAACTTTGCCATCTTGCAAAGAAAGAAAACCAATTATTCCAACACATTAATATATACATAAAAGATTAAGATTTTTTTAATAATAATGTACTACGCATTATATGGCTTTGTAAAATCAATTTCTTTTTAATCAATGTCGAATACTACGTCATTCTTAGTCGGCAAACCTCACAAGACTTTTATATCTTGTAAAGTTATTATATTTCTCCAAACAACATATGAAAGGTATGTGTTTTATAAGGTCGTCTTTCCAACTGTGTAGTATCAGAGCGCTGTCAATCTGCGATTACCACACTCAAGGACATTCGTTGTCATGCTTTTGTTGGTAACTCAAAGAAATGATTGGTGGTGAAAACAACAACAAACAACCATCGTCTATAAGAATAGCAAGAAATTGATATAGGACTCATTGCCATAGCTATCTATAATCACTTAAATGGATCACTAATTGAATGTCCTAGCTTTTGAAGCATGAATGATGGATCACTATCATCGCAAGTAAATGGCAACCACTTGCATGCATTCATGTTAACTTTTTAGAGGTCTTAGAAATTACTTGCCTACTACAAACTCATCGTCATTAAGAATGACAACTACTAAAAAGGAATGGCAATTTATCTACCATTGTTGCTGTGATTGGCGTTCTACTCAACTCATCGCCACTTAAATGGTGATGTCTCATAGGTCAACCGAGCTACCAAAACATACAAGAAATAACCGATGGTAATAACGATTACCCCAACCTCGTATTGACACCATAGGCCAATGTCATAACATTCTCTGCCCTACTCATCTTGGGCTAGTCATGGCCATCAACATTGGCAATGACCCCTTTTGTTAAATTGAAATTTCTCTGCCCCTTACTTAAAGGGTTGTGAATGAGACTCATTTGTATAAAAATTATAGTTTTGGTTGGTACAAAAAGTTTGATCATAATTTTGGTCGATGCTACCTAGTTGATGAAGAATATCAATATTTTGAATTTTTTCAAATGATAAAACATATTATGGTGTAGAGAAAAATAAGGGTTTTAAAATAACTTTCAAAGGGGTGTAATTTTACATAAAGCCCTTTACACACACACACACACCACACTTATATATACTAGTAAGAAACCCGCGTGATGTGACGGGTGCAACAATATATGTATGAATGTTATAATCCGAATGTGAGATATATGTTTCATTTATTGAAAGAAAATCTGCCCACTAGTTGTAGCCTTCTTTCCTTTCATGTGCTGAGACTAAAAGGTTTGTTGAATCATGAATGATGAAACTACCGAAAACAGGATTTCAGCATTGGCCATCAACTACCGAAACATGCCAAGTGTTGAATCCAGTATTTCAGCATTTGGATGTTAACTGCCAAATCAGGCCAAGTGCTGAATTCACTGTTGAAGTGTATATGTTGAATTATTGCTGATCAGCATATACCAAAGCAACTGCTGATCTACATATGCTGAATGTCTAATGATCCGCATATGCAGATCAACAGCCGATCAGCATATGCAGATCAACTGTCGATCAGCATATGCAGATCAACTGCCGATCAGCAGTAAATCCATGAGCTACTGATCGACTACTACATAGAACAAGTTTGTCATTGCCGACGGCTGCTGTGTTCCACCTTTTAGCGACAAACATAGTACAGAAGTTGCCAACTTTGATACACAGATTACTGCTCTACAATAGTATTTGAACATAGAATAGTTTATTCTATTTGTTTAGTATAAAAGTCCTCACACTTGTATTGTAAAGACAAGCTTTCTAAGCCATTTTTATTGTATCTGCCGAATTGTAAACTTTGTACAAAACAGATTAATAAGTGAATACTTTAAAAGAACTCAATGTTCATTTATCTTTTCTCAAAGTATGTATGTTATGATAGTAAGTAACTAACTTAGATTCCGCATTCGTTAGTTACTGATCAAAGAAGAAGTTCTTGTTTGTTTAAACCAACCCGATCCAACAAGTGGTATCAGAGCATTGGCTCTTGATTTGCTTGAAACCATTTTAACAAATCATTTTTTTCTTTTTTGATCAATCTATCAAAACCACCTTTCTTGATATTTCTCTACCCTCTCAAAATGACTGCTTTAGCCATTTCTAGTAAACATGATTTGGAGAATGGGACTCAAACCAAACTCTCATGTTTACTCCAAATGACTATGATACCTGGAAAATCCGAATGGATGATTTCATAAGGAATCAAGACATAAGACTTTGGCTCTTAATTTTGAATGGACCATATGTCCCCAATGTCCAAGCTGCTGATGAAGGTGGAGCAATGATTCCCAAAGATCCTACAAAGTACTCAGATGAAGATCTGAAGAAGATGGATAGGGATTCAAAGTCTCTGTGGCTGATCAGAATGAGTATACCCAAAAGCATCATGCATGGCTTCAAGAAATTCACAAATTCTCAAAAGTTGTGGGAAGATTAAAAGCTAGATTTGAAGGTACGAAGGACATGAAGGAAAACAAAAGAGATGTCTTAAAACAGAAAGTTCGAAAATTTTGATTTCATAAGGGGAGAAAACCATGACTGCTACATATCTTAGATATGTTGAACTTCTAGACTCTCTAAATGAAACTGGAGTGAAGATGGAGAATAACGATATTCTCTGAAATTTCTAAGATCCTTACCAAAGACATGGACAGTTTACATTGTGTCCATCAGAAGAACTGAGAATCTAAAGACAATGACTCTTGAGGAGTTATACGACATCTTTAGTGCCTATTTAATGGAGAGGATGCAGATGAAGAATCACTGGGCAGATCTTTAAAACCCTCAAAGTCAATAGCTCTTATGACCCCTATTCATGAGCCAGTTCATTATCAATCCCACTCCCAAGTCTATCAAACTCCTATGGTGACTCATCAAGCATCTATGATCACCTATCCTGAATCTCCATCTACTAAATCTCAATCATCACCATCATTCAGCAGATGGAATCAGCCAGCCTCATCATCTTTTAATAATCATTTCCCATAACTCTGCTTTATTAGTGATCAAGCCAACTTCTTTCAACTATCTGAAGAAGATCTAGGATGCATTAATCCAATTTATCTTGAAGGAATGGATATTAACTACCAGATAACAATGATGTCCTTCAAGGCCAAGCAGTTTCAGTAGAGAACCGAAAGAAAATTTATGAAGCAGAGAAGATCAGGTTTTGGGTTTGACAAAAGCAAGTTTAAATGTTTCAACTGCAACCAGCTGGGACATTTTGCCAAGGAATGCAAAGCATCAAAGTCTACCATCTCTGTTTAGATCAGTGATCTAAGTTTGATCAATTAGTGTTGAATCACAGCGGAATTAGAGCAAGAATTAAGCAAATATAGCAAGAACACAATAATATTCAATGGAACAGTACACGGTATATAGATATAGGGTTTTCTGCAAAGGGATAATAACATTCATGCACACATGCTTCGGTGTGGCGGCTGCTAGGTTTTCCTAAGCTGCACCGATTACAATTAGGTCAGCATTCCTTATATATAGGAATGTGACGTCTGCTGATGTCACTTGATAGTGACATCTAACAGAATTATTACAAACTACTGAAAGTAAGCAAACTGCTGAGAATGTTCACAACAACTGAGAACATCTCAGATTATTCTAAGTACACGAAGAAACATAAAACTACTGAAACTACAAGTACAGAAAGGAACTACAACTACTGAAAGGAAACCATCACAACTACTGAGAGGTCTTCTTCAGCTGTTGTGACAATCATCTGAAACTTGGTCTTCAGTCTGTCTTCAGCTTTTGCCTTCAGACTTTGTCTTCAGCTTTTCACTTTAGACTTTGTCTTCAGCTCTTTCACTTCAGACTTTGTCTTCAGCTCTTTCACTTCAGACTTTGTCTTCAGCTCTTTAACTTCAGACTTTGTCTTCAGCTCTTTAGCTTCAGACTTTGTCTTCAGACCTTGTTATCAGCTGATGTCTTCAGCTGTTGCAGACTACTTCAGTTGTTGTAATGTCGTGGGACTTAAAGGGTTTCTGATCAGGCTCATTGGTTCTTTTGGTCCAACAAACTCCCCCTGAACCAATGCAGCCAAAACCTTTAAGCTTATTGAGGTCCCACTTATTCTTGGCAGAAATACTCTCTTGATCAGCTTTAGAGATATCGGATAAGCACAGGCCGGGAACAGGTTTCAGTAGATGTGAATGTCAAAGGATGGAAGGGAACTCTGTCTTGGGGAACTGGACACAGAGCCGTTATCCCAACCATGAAACCTACTTCCATTGATGAGTCTATAAGACTCTCTGACGTAGGCCTCAAGGAGAACAACTTGTTCCTCCTTAGTGAGTTCTTCTGCTTCTCCTTCGAAGAAGAACTCTGGGCCATAGTACTCTGATAAGTACTTTTCGTCTTTCCATTTTTCAACTCAACAGTTGTTATCTCTCTGTAAGCAAATTCATCTGGGTGAGTCCCTTCTAATAACAACTGGAGTTCATTTTTCTTGATCTCTTCAAGCCTCTTGTATAACAACCCCTTCTTGACCATTTTTTCTCCATTAGAGTTTGAGGGTCATCTTTGACTTGTAGGCTCTCTTGAAGTCTTCAAGTATTCCCAGGGTGAGACTACAATGGCCAACATAATAGCAGCATCTATGGTCTTTCTCACTTGGCCATTGTATCTACTTGGTATGGATTTCTTATGAATTCTAGAACTAACCCTGGGGTCTGGCCAAATCCTTACTCTCTCCTTTTGATATTGAAAGGTATACCTGAGAGCATACAGCCTTTGAGCGTGTTTCTTCATGGCTTGTATAGATGATGACTGAGGAAACTCTTTGTCAATCATCTTCAAAAGTTGCTCATCGTGCTGTTTTGCTGTCTTCTTCTTCAATCTTAACTTTCACCATTTGCCTCTGAAAGTCTGGTGTGATCATTTGTTGACTTCTGGGCTCAGGTAATTTTAGAACAGCAGAGATTGGCAGACTATCTTCTTCATCATCTTCTTCTTCTTCTTCTACCATCCTCAACACCCTTCTCCTCCTTCTGGGTGCATCACTGGATGTGGTTTGAGGTGGTTTTTGGGGTAAGGGAGTTGTTTTTGAGGGTTGTGGGGTTGGTTGTTTTTGAGAGGGAGTTTGGAAGGCTGATCTAGCATTTTTATGGTGAGTTTGGCTTTGGAAAGCTTGGCCATATCAGTTCTCTTCCCAGCACCTGCTTCGTCTAAGGCTTCTATAATCAAACCCCTTATTGAATTCTTCAGAAGCACAGATTCTGGTGGTTATTGCCAGAATACTGTCTCTGGTCCATGATTTAATCTCAATTAATGATCTTCCAAGTATTTGCAATAAACCTGATCATTATCTCCAACCTCTCCCTTTCCATCACACTATAACTGGCCCATCTTTCTTGTATCTTTAATCTCCAGCCTTCTGATCTCAGTGTCTAATGTGGCTGTATCAAAGCCCTGTCTGAAGAGTTGATCTATATTCTGTCCATTGATCTACTGTGAGCTTCATCAGCTTCTTTAATCAGATCTTCCAATTGATCTCTTCATCAGGTTTTTGAGTTTCAGCATTTCTTTCTCTTGTATGTGATCAGCTGTTTTTCCTGTTCTTTTCTTGTTGTTTCTCCTCTTCCACTCTCTTTCTCTTTCTTTCTTTCACTGCCTTAGACTCCCCCTTTTTGGGTGCATTAGGTTCAGGGGTTTGAATGGCAGAAAGCTTCTTTTGCACAGCATCATCAACAAGTGTTTTTAGATTCGAGGAGATCCTCTCATCAATGGCTTTGTGCACAATCTCATTGATGATGGGAGTGATGAGAGGTAAGGACTTTTGAAATGTAGCAACCATCTGCTCAGAGGGGTTCTGTCCTGAGAGGTGGTGCCAACAACAGTGGCTGGCTCAGTTGAGTGAATGGCGGAGTGTTGGGGAACCTTCAGATGAAGGTGCCATCTGTGGGTTTATTGGGGCAGATGGACTTTGATCCTGAGACATTTTGGCAAGCAGTTCTTTGAGTCTGCTCACCTCAGCCTCAAGGATTGTGTTATGGGCTAAGACATCATAGAAAAAGCCCAGGTCATCATCGTTTTTGCTGAATCACCTGACCTCCTGATTGAATCAGGATGTACATGCCTGAGTGTAGATCAGTGTAGCATGTGCCCCTTGTTCTTGGTTCTGGGGACTTCCTGCCTCAGGACTGAGTCCTTCATCGGCAGTTGCCTCTGGTGAGGTCTTAGAGATGTTACCAACTTCATCCTGTTCATTTGCTGAATCAGTAGAAGTGGCAGCCTCACCAGATGTTCTAACCTCCTCCTCTACACGGGGAGATTGAACATTTAACCCCTGTGCTGTGGGTTATCAGCAGCATTTTGGTCCTCTTCCTCAGCTGGTGAGGTTCTCCCCATTGTAATTGGTGTCTGGGGAGGAGGAGAGGAATGCAGCTGACTCAACACTTGTGCAACAATAAATGTTGGGCTTTGAGGAGCGGTTGCATTTGGAGATAGGGTTGAAGCAGCAGATTGCACCCGGGGTGACTGGTGCTCTTCAATGGTAACCTTCTCAATTGAGATAGGTTCCAGTATTGTGGTATCCCCAATTATGGTTGCATCAGGATCCTGTTGAGAGGATGCCTGAGCGGCTAGGTTGGTGGAGTCTTGGACACTACTGGGGGGTTAGAACCAGTAAGTGTTTCCTGTATGGTGTTACAGGGGCATCCTCAGGGGACTCATCTCCCTGAGTAGCCTTTTTGGGCTTTTGGTTTTGGGTTTGGTGGGGACTTTGGATCTGGAAGTGGAGGCTGTGGGTTCCCGCTGCTTGGGTTTGAGCAGCCGGGCAGCCCCTTCATGTAGGTCAGAGTTGTGCTGGAGTATACTTCAGGCAATACAGCCGGAGCAGGGACTCCAAGGCCAACAAGGCCGTCTGATTTTAGCTGTGTTAAAATTATGGCCATGAGAAACCTGCCATGAGAAACCTGGGATATAATATCCATCTGTTTGCCACAGGTTTCAAGGCCAGATCCTTTAGTTCCATAAACCACTATCTCAGAAAAATTTAAAGTTTGTCGTTCAAGATAGAGTATATACCTGTTGCCATCGGGAAGACATTTGATCCCATGAGGAGGTTTTTGGTGCAAGGCAGACATTCACCATGTGGAATATAAGACGTTCAGCATCATGGAAGTGCTTCTTCATAATGGTGGTAGCACTTAAGTCTCCTTCATACCCGTTGTTGATGAAAGACATATCGGTTGTGCCTTTCGGGTATTCTGTGACACAGGTGGCATCATGTAGATCTAGGGTTTGTCGAATGATGTCCGTAGTGATGACCAACTGTTTCTGGTTGACCAACGACTGGAGAGTGATTTGGCTATCATTCTCACTAGTTTGCACGGAGACGTGGTCAGAACTGGCTTAGGGAATAGGGGTATATGGTAGGATTCAGAAGAAACGCGGTTCGGTACTGGGAATCTACCATAAGATCGATGGCGTATCACAATTGTTCCAGAAGGCCGATTTGAGAGGTAGGCAACACAGTTGTGTCTGGGTTTGAGTTTCATGGTCGCCATTGTGAGAGAGTGAAGGACGGAAAAGGCTAATGAAACGTTGAAAGTAGGTTAGGTATTTATAGGGTAAGACAAAGGCTGATATAAAAACGACTGAAAGTGTTGGTGCTGTCATCAGTTGTTTGAAACACTGAAGACCTGGTTTTAACTTTCAGAAGTTGTAACAACTGAAGACTTGGTATTAGTCATCAGTAGTTGTGAAACTACTGAAGACATGGTTTGGCTTCAGGTGTAACAACTGAAGACTTGGTGTAGTCATCAGTAGTTGTGAAACTACGGAAGGACATGGTTTTGGCTTCAGTTGTTTGAAGTGAAGCAGGTTGTAGAAACAAAAAAAGAGAAAATTTCTCATCAGCTGTTGTCGTCAATTCTTAGCTCATCAGCTGTTTCATTCTGACCTCAACACTTCACAGACTTGTCTGAGTTTCAGATGTTTCATAGGTCATCAGTATATCTGTTATGTGCATCAGCAGTTGTAACCACATCAGTTCTTTTCAACAGATGAGTACTTCAGTAATTTAAGTAATTTAGTCTTCAGTAGTTATGAAAACTACTGAGGATAAAAGAACTGGTACTTATTTGTGACAGTAGTATACGAATGCTAATCAGTACTTGTTGACTGAGATCATCAGTAGTTGTCACTTATTGGTAGACCTCTCACTAAACTATTGTGGATCAGTGATGATTATGTTTTTGAGATAACATGACCCAGCCTTCTATGCCACAGTTTAGATTCCTGAGGAGAGGCCTTGGAGAACAGGCAAGGATGACCTTTTAACGCAATTTCTTTGACAAATCCAAGGCAATACTCTTCCTATCTATGGCCTTCAGGAGAGTATGTTCATCCAATACCTTGTCAATCAGCCTCAGAACTTTGGAAGACAGAATCCGGCAGTTCTGGCTTGTGAAAAGTGCAACATGCCCTTATCACACATCTGACTGACACTCAGTAGATTATACTTGAGATTCTCCACATGGTTAACATCATCAAATATGATTTCTCCATTTGACACAAATCCTTTCCGATGATGTAACCTTAGCATCATTTCCAAATGGACAAATCCCTCTTTCCTTGAGAGTAGTCATTAAGAAGAGAACTGCTCCCAGTCATATGCATAGATCCTCCACTGTCTACATACCAGAGCTTCTTGGCATGCTGAAGAACCCTGCATTTATCATAAGAAACTAGTTAGCTTTAGAGACCCAAACCTTTTGGTTTTGGGTCTGTTTTCATCAACAGATTTAACCATAACTTGTTTCTCATGATTAACAGCTGATGAAGGTGGAGATGGTGCTGAAATGGAATTCTTAGATTTGGGCTTGATTTCCTTTTCAGTGGTTTGATCACAGGTGCATCTAGTTGGGTAACTCTCCCCAACAAATGCTGAACCATCATAACAAGTTGTGTCTGATTTGTTGCTAAAGCCTTCAGCTCATTTGACACATCAGTACTTGTTTTTGATGAGTTCCTGTGACCCACCATTTCCTCCTTCTTGAAATTCACAGACTTCGTTGATGTTTATCATGAGGAAACTTGGTTTAAAACTCATTTTTCATTTTTATTATTCTTCCTTTAAGAGCTTATCTCTGTTGAGTTGGAACCCTTTTTATACCAGCATTCATCGGATAGATGATTGAATT
Source organism: Flaveria sonorensis (assembly GCA_025506505.1). NCBI lineage: Eukaryota > Viridiplantae > Streptophyta > Magnoliopsida > Asterales > Asteraceae > Flaveria > Flaveria sonorensis. The sequence continues at coordinate 21,038 of JACCIY010001744.1, read as the reverse complement.
TACCACATATTTCACATGGCTTATTCTTCATCTTGGATTGATCAACTGCTGAATGGAAACTACTGAAGTGGTGATCTTCAGTACTTTCCTCCTTTCAGTACTTGTGTTAAGTACTGAAGGATTGGTAACAACTGAAGACTTGTTCTTCAGCTGTTCTCTATCCGTCCTGAAAGACCGTATGATAGATTCCTCAGCAGTTGTTAATCCTTTTTTTCATCAGATTTGAAATGCTTTTCAGATGTTGTGACTTGCCCTTCAGTACTTGGAGTACTTTGAGGAACAACATCTGAATTTCTCAGCTTCATGTGTTTATCAGCATTTAAACCATCAGGCAATTGATTTGCTGAGATCTTAACACTGACTTCATCCTCTAATTTTGTATTATCATTTGAGGATGAATCACATGATGATGTGGTTGGAAATTACTTTCACCTTCAGATTTTACTATTACTTTTGAAGTAAAATCAGTAGGTGGTGCAGTATGATTGTAACCTATTCCAAACTTCACATTTGAAGCTGTTTGCTTGCTGAGAAGCATTTCAAATCCCTTGCAGGATGTTACCCAGCGGTCACACTCAACTTGGGTAGCTGCAAGTGTCTCTTTGAGACTTCTGGTTCTCGAGTATGACCTCTACCTTAGCCTTTTCATCATTAAGTTGGCATTTAAGCTTGTAAATCTCATCATCTTTGTCATTAAGTGCAGACACATACTCATCTTTTCTTTTGGAAATAGTTTTCTCAAGCTCAAGATTTTGATTGATTAAAGCTACATTTGCCTCTCTAATAGAGACAAAGGCAGCTATGCATGATTCAGAACATAACTTGGCTTTAGCCTCAGAAGATACCTGGGTACCTGTGAAGATGAAGCATCGGAGCAGGAACCCTCAGTAGACTCCAGGGCCATGAGAGCAAGATTCCCAAAAGGATGTTCACCACCATGTTGACCAGCACCAGCAGATAATTGCTCATTGAAACCAGAAAGATCATCTGGTAAGCTGCTCCAGTCAACAACTCCTGGTGTGAAGAAGCTGTGATGAGGTTGAGATTGTGATGGAGATGGTTGAGGCTCAGGTAGGGCTTGAGGTTGTTGTGCTATAGGGACATGAACTGGATTTGGCTGTGGCATGTAATAGCAGGGATAAGGATATGGCATTGGACCCTGAGGGACAAAGTATGCAGGAGATTGAGGTTGTGAGTGATGACCAGAACTAGCAGGATGTTGCCCTTTATTTTGTGAGCTATTGCTTGGAAAGGTCACAAAGGGTGCAGAGGAGTTAGATCTAGTTGATCTACACTCTCTTGCAAAGTGCCCAAGCCTGTGGCATTTGTGACACCTCAACTTACTCTTGTCAAACCAACTTTGGTTTTGCCAGAGAGTCCTGGAAATTTCCTACCAGTTCTCTTGTAGAACTTTTGAGATCTGATATTGATCAGGGCCATTTGGCTCAAAATATCCATCTCTTCTAAATCATCATCAGCAATACCCTGCAAATCATCCATGATAAAGCATAAATTATCACTATTACACCAGAATGACTGTCAACACCAACAAATGCATGATCAGAACTGTTTGAAGAGAAATCTATATGCTCATCATAATGACTTTCTGATCCAGCATATTCTGACTCATGACCGACCAAGGCAGTGTTACCTGGTACAAAGTCATCAGAGAGCTTTCCTGATGATGCCAGTTTCCTTTTCTGCTCTATCTCTCTTTCAAATGTAAGCAGTTTCCCATGGAGTTGGGTGAGAGATAGGCTATCCAGATTTGCACTGGAGCGTAGGACAATGGTGTATGTGTCCCATCTCTCAGGCAGTGATCTGAGGAATTGTTGTTCATCTGGCTGTTAGTATACTCATGCTTGACCATTTTCAGCTCAGAGATCAAGCAGGAGAAACGCTCAAACTGTTGAGTCAGTGTCTCACCCTGAGAGAATGTCTCATATTTTTGGGCGAGGATTTCTCTGTTGTTTGCTAAGACCTCATCAGTTCCTCCGAATTGTTCCTTGAAAGCATTCCAGAGGTCATGAGCAGTTTCATGATGCATAAGCCCAGAATAGATTTCATTCGGCAGTGCCATGGCCAGAATTCCATGGGCTTTAGCATCAATCTCAAACAGTTTACGATCTTCATCTGAGTATTGCTCCTTCTTCTTCGGAACCATTTGATTGGTCTCTGGATTGTTCACCATAGGCTTGTGTGGACCGTGAACCACAGATGTCCAACAACCTGAACTGTTAACAGACAGGTGATGGAGCATTCTTCGTTGCCATATGTTATACTCACTCCTAACCAGCATCGGAGGCTTGGTTGAGGAGCCAGTATTGTGAGGATCATTAGATGGAGTAGTCATTCTCAGATTCAAACCAAATCAATCAAGTTTCAAAAGATTTAGCACAAAAACACAACAAACTCAATAAGAACCAAGAAGAAACTCAAATTAAATAACCAGAAGCAGCAGAAAATCAATCTTTATAACCAGTTCTTGCATATATGCTAATTCGATCAAACTATAGATATCAAAATAGCAGTTTCAATGATCAATTGTTAAACCGATCAATGATTAACCCGCTCTGATACCATTTGTTAGGATCAGTGATCTAAGTTTGATCAATTAGAGTTGAATCACAGCGGAATTAGAGCAAGAATTAAGCAAATATAGCAAAAACACAATAAATATTCAATGGAACAGTACACGGTTATATAGAAATAGGGTTTTCTGCAAATTGATAATAACATTCATGCACACATGCTTCGGTATGGCGGCTGCTAGGTTTTCCTAAGCTGCACCGATTACAATTAGGTCAGCATTCCTTATATATAGGAATGTGACGTCTGCTGATGTCACTTGATAGTGACATCTAACAAAATTATTACAAACTACTGAAAGTAAGCAAACTGCTGAGAATGTTCACAACAACTGAGAACATCTCAGATTATTCTAAGTACACGAAGAAACATAAAACTACTAAAACTACAAGTACAGAAAGGAAACTACAACTACTGAAAGGAAACCATCACAACTACTGAAGAGGTCTTCTTCAGCTGTTGTGACAATCATCTGAAACTTGGTCTTCAGTCTTTGTCTTCAGCTTTTGTCTTCAGACTTTGTCTTCAGCTTTTCACTTCAGACTTTGTCTTCAGCTCTTTCACTTCAGACTTTGTCTTCAGCTCTTTCACTTCAGACTTTGTCTTCAGCTCTTTCACTTCAGACTTTGTCTTCAGCTCTTTAGCTTTAGACTTTGTCTTCAGACCTTGTTATCAGCTGATGTCTTCAGCTGTTGCAGACTACTTCAGTTGTTGTAATGTCCGTGGGACTTAAAGGTTTTTCTGATCAGGCTCATTGGTTCTTTTGGTCCAACAAATCCAAGAATTGAAAAAATAAGTGTGCTGAAATCTTGCTAAATGCACTCATTTTCTGTCCTTAGATCTTGTGTCTCCTTTGCTGTAGAAATACTGACCTGGAACACACTTGATCAGGATTTATTCATGTCTATGACTATCCATCAATTTTTTATTTAATGTGCTGATCTTAACTAATATGATCTCACTGCAGACATTGATTCATTTGTAAATATTAGATTTTTATTTTGCTTTAATTTTGATTTTTTGCATGTTTCTATGTGCTGGCATATTAACAATGATTAGTTTGATCTTCATGTGACAAATTCAAGAAACTTCTAAGTTTTGTTAAACTTAAAAGTTTAAGGGGAGTAAAAAGAGTTAAAAGGAAAAGTGTGTAAGAAAATTGATTTTCAAATTTCAAGATATGAAAAATCAAAATTTAATGTTTTGGATGGAAAGGATGAAGCTAAAATGTTTAAGCATGTGTGTGTTGATAAAATGTAAAAATGAACCAGAAAAATATTTTAAGTGGAAAAGCTTCTTGTAAAATTGTAAAATGAGATCATTTGTTAAAATTAGAGACTAAAATGATGGAAAATTGTTTTTAAATAATTAAAAAAATAAAATAAAAATAAAATAAAAAGGTCAAACATAAAATGATCAAAAATAAAAATAAAAAGTTTGAAATGTCAAAAGTTCAAAATTAAGGATCAATTATGAAAATTTTGGATGAAAGTCAAATTTGACTATTTAAAGTCAAAATTTGATAAATTGTTTAAATATTAGTATTGAACAGTACTAATATGTCTAAACAGTGTACAGGTGGAAGATTAAAAATTACAAGTGTTAAGACAATGAAAGTCATCTTATGCGCCTAAACAGTGTTAATAAGTCTAGGATTAGGAGCATGATGGTTTTTCAGAATTTATACAAGTGTTTGGCATTTCAGACATCCTCATACGCCTAAACAGTTGTCATAAGTCTGAAATTTGTGGTCAAGTGTTGGGTGTTTTACCTTTCTCATGCGCCTAAACAGTATCCAGACTTTCAAGAATTGGGCGTATCAAGTGAAAAATACCAAGTATGGGCGTTTCAGCAAGACTCATGCGCCTGAACAGTGCAAAAGCTCCTAAACAGTGCAAATGCGTCTGAACAGTGTTCATGCGACTAAGCCTATGCGTACAAACATTGCTCATGCGCCTAAATACTTGGTGTGAAATTCATTATCATGCGCACAAACGTTCGTGCGCCTGACCTCATGCGCATAAACAGTGCTCACGCGTCTTAAAATTTCACTTAGTATAAAAGCAACACTTTGTGATTTCAGACATTTCATTCTCAAAACCCTGAACACTCATAAGCCCAGACACTCGATGAACCCTAATTCACTCATTTCAATAGATTTTTGATCTTGTCTTGCATTCAATATTCTTTATATCAGATTCTAAACGTAAGTTTATGATCAAAATCACAGGAATTTCAGTTAATAGGTTGATTTGATTTGGGCGTATCGAACCTATTTAGGCGCACGAACCCTAGTTGATTGGATCTGTTAAACTTGTGAATGAAATGAGTATAATGAACTGAAATTGATGATTAAATGTTAATACAAACATGATTGCGACCTTGTTAATGCATTTAAATCTGTTTTTCATTGAACTTCAATTTGTGATGATTCTTTATCAGTCATATGATGAAGATGAACAGTCATGTTTGATTTTTTTAAATAAAAAATTGATTAACAAAAAAAAATTCATGTTAAAAATTTGTTTGTGAGATAAATTTGAGGATTAAAGTGTGTATAAATCATAAACAAACTAACTTGAATGATGTTTTGTTCTTGAATAGAATGTCAAACACTTAGAATTTTTTAGTGCAAGTTAGTCAAAAATGTTTTAAAACATACTAATTCTTTAAATTTTAACAAACATCAATTGATTTTAATTGATAATATTCAAGTTTCTAAATTTCTTGTTTTAATTTTGCAGATGGATGTATTAAAATTCGAGCCTAAACATAATGTTGCTGCTTTACTGAATGAAGAATTAAGAGATGCTGTGGGATATGAAGAGATAATCAGATTTTTATTGAGAACAAAGTATGTTTATGCCATGTGTTATCAGCCAATCATATATGCAAGACTAATCAAGAAGTTCTGGAACACTGCATATGTTGAAGTTAATGATGAGGGTAGAAAAGTAGTGAGAGGATTCATTACAAACTTCAGAATGATTGAAGTATCTGAAGAGTCCATAAGAGAAGCTTTGAGATTGGGACAAAATGATCCAGAGGATTTATCTGAATTGTCATTTTATGAATGTAGAGAGACATTTATGGCAATAGGTCATCCTGATCACTTTCCCAAGAAGCAATTTTTTCGAGCAAGAGTTTATAATCACTGGAAGCTGTTATGCTATATCTTTCAACGCTGTATGTCCAAAAGGAGTGCTGGGTGGAACTCTTTCCCAGTAGACAGAGCATCTCCTATTGTAGCACTTGCAAATAATCGGAGATTTAATATGTCAAAGTGGATTCTAAACAGTTTTATCTTTAATTTGGAAAAGGGAACCAGAAACAAGTACCTAATGTACCCAAGATTCTTACAGATGATTATAAATGAAGAGCATCCAGATATATGTGTAGATGGTGTGAGTGGTGAAACTCTGATGCTAGAACACATGTCTGAGATTTCTTATAAGAGACTTGCTATAGTCACTGGTGCTCAAAATATACCATTGTTTGATTACATTAGGAATGTGGCTAATGATGAAGTTGACATTACTATTGATCACTATCATTTGACAGAAGAAGAACCTATAGACCCTAATGATCTCATTGAAGAATTGCCTAATAATGATGACAATGATGATAATGATGATAATGATGATGATGAAGAGAGTTCAAGTTCTTTTGAAGATGATAATGATGAGGATGGTGGTCATGATGGTGATGGAATGGAAACAGATCATGATGGTGATATACAAGAAGATGAGCAATTTATTGAAGAAGCTCATGAAGATATACATGATAATGTAGATGAAACTGAGCAAGTTACTGAAGAAATTCATGATGAAAGTGAGGAAGATGTACAAGAAATTGACCAAGCTACTGAAGAGATTCATGATGATGATACTGAAGAAATTAATCAAGGTGAAGAACAATCTATTAAAGAAATTGCAAGTATGATTGAAGAGATGGTAGACACCAATGAACAATTTGAGTTTCATGAGAATATTCAAGAATTTGAAGTTATTGAAGCTACAATTCATAATGAATTCGTAAATGAACCTCAACAAGAAGTGAATGTAACTGAGGAGGTTAACTTTTAGCAGACTATTGATGAGCTAAAAGAAGGAAATTCAAAGTGTTTGAAAGAAATTGAAGAATTAAAGGCATTTAATGAAAATCTACAAGAAGAGTTGAAAAAGAAAGATAAACTGATTGAAGAGATGATAAAAAGCAAAGAAGATAATGTGAAAACCTTCGAAGTAATGATGAGAGATTATGATCTTATGGAGGAAAAACTTAAGAAACTGAATGAAGAAAATAAAAGTTTGAAATAAGAGTTAGAAAGGATGAAAGAAACACAAAATTCTCCGTCTCCAGATTTGATGACTATTTCAGAGAGTAATCCGATAGATGTTGAGAAAGTTCCTATTTTAGATAAAGGAAAGAAGAAAATAGATGATATTGATGTTTTAGTACTACCTGGATCATCATCCAAAGTTCAAAAAGTGATTGATGAATACGCAAGTATAGATGAAGAAGATTCGGATATACAAGAAACCATTGGAGCTTTAGATGATATAGAAGCTGAATTTGATGATGACTGGTATAATGAAGTATTAGATGACGAAGATTTAGTAGAAGCAAATGTTGATGAGCATTATTCACCGATTGATATAAGCCATGATGATATACCTGTTAATGTTGAAGAAAGGTATAATTATCTTATCAGAATGAAGTACAATAGAGTTTTTCTTGATGGTTTAACTGTGTATCAAATTAATGAAGAGTTGAGAAGTGCATAGCTACCGAATCAAGTGCACCAATTGATCCAAACGAGATCATAGTAGAACATGGGGAGTGGAACCTATTACTAGAAAGCATTAACATTGAAGAACTGTCTACATCTGAGTTACATCATCCTAACCCTGATGATATGAGCATTACTGCACTCATGATGTGGTTACAGTTGCGTAATTATCCACGAAAGAAATTGAACAGATTGCAAGGTGAATCATTAAGGAACTTAGTAAGAAGTTTCCAAGAAAATGAAAGACAAACAAACAAGATGATAGTGCTGGATATGGACAATCCTCAATATCTGGAAATTACAAAGAGAACAAAGATTTTGAAGCCTCGGGAGATTAAATCTTTGGCTATTACAAGTTCAGGTCATGAACAAAGAAAAGAGCTTATGAAAATGTTTCCAGAGACAGAAAAGGAAAGTTATCAAGTCTCGATGGAACAAAAATAGCTATGGAACAAGGCACGTTCAGCCGGAGATTTAGTGCGAAATGTGTTGCAAAAAGGGCAATCTATCTCTGAACTACTAAATGCCATGATTGTTCCTAATACCACAAAAGAAGTTAAAATTGTCGCTTGGAAATATGATGAGATCTTTGATGCATTCTTGATCAAAAGAGTTAATGAAATTTGCGATGTTTATCATTTTTTTCCGAGTATTATAAAACTTCCTGTTCAAGATCTTAAGGAGTTGAACAAACTGCCTTTGATTAATCCATCAAAAGCCAAATGTGGAGAAAACTTTGTACAACTGTTGAATAGAGGAATAACTCGAATGAGTTCATTTCTACAACAAGGTGTGATCAGGAAGATAAAGAATACTTTCAATCTTTGAAGAAGAAGAAAAAAGGAGTTGAAAAAGATATTGGCGAAGATAAGTTTTTAGATGCATTTAGTGATCAATACATTGAGAAAGTTACAAATCCAGGACTTAAAGTTATTGATGGAGCACAACAATCAAAGCCAATATTGAGATGGTTTTACAATGCAAATACATTTGAGCTAAAGTTAGTAAGAGATTTGAATGATTGGGATCATGATATGATTACTTTATTTGGAGTATTTGAGTTAAAACTTTTACATCCAAGTTACATATCATTCTTATCTATACAAAAATTTGATAAGGTTGTTCCAGAAACAGCAGAGAATGATAAGAAGTATTTTCTATCAATCATTAAAGTGATGAATGCAGCAATGGAGAAAATATCACTGAGGAAATCCTTAGCTTATGCCAATATTGTGAAGAAAGATCTTAAAGATATTGAGTTCATGCGGATTTCAAGCAAAGGAGTGTTAGAGATTCACTGCAAAAATAATCCAAAACCTATTGAGTGTTATGCTAATGTGGATATTGCAGGTCTCTCAAAGCAAACATTGGAAGTAATGAACAGAATGGATATAAAAACAAATGAAGCTAAACCAGAGCAAGGAATTTTAGCTGAAAAGTTCAAGTCAGCAATTGCTAAAGCCTTGACTGATCAAGAAATTTACAAGGAGAAACCAATATTCAAGATCAAAGAAAAACCCGAAGATTTTTTTGAGATTTAAAGATTGAAGATTCAAGGTTGGAGACAGAGACTGAAGGTAAAGACAGAGAACAAAGAATGAAGATAAAGACAAAGAACAGAGAATGAAGACAAATTCAAAGAACAAAGAATAAAGACAAAGATGAAGATTAAAGAAAGAAGATTTGAAGACTGAAGATTGATTTTGAAGACCGAAGACAATGTCAATCTTAGGGGGATTATTGTAGATGCTTCTTAATGATTAACATCTAGTCTTTGTGTGTCTTTTAAAGTTTTTGTCATAGTGTAGGGACTATTTGTAAATATTTGTTCCTTTTGTATTGATAGTATAAATAGCATAGGTAAGGTGTGTGTAGGGGAGCACCTGAGAATATCTTTGAATGAATTGTAACTGTTTTTCTTTCTACACTTGTACTTTCTATGCATTCTATCAATGAAACTATGAATTTTTGTGATATGTTTGCTTAGATTTGATTACTTGTGTTTGTTTGATTGAATTGTATCACTATATCATCACAGATCGATCCATTTTGATCCTATCAAAAATACATTTTTAATGGAATATCCATATATATATATATATATATATATATATATATATATATATTACACCTTAGGTTGTAGACTTATTTCACCAGCTTGCACCGTCGGCCACCACCATTGTTGGCCACAACCACCGCCAGCCCCACCACAACTAGCCCTTATTATCTTTAACTCTTTCAATGAAACATCACCACCATTTCACCATCATCATCATCGATATAATCATCATCATCATCATCATTATCATCATTATCATCATCACCTCCATCGTAACATTACCATAATCGGACCATCACCATCATCTCCACCTCCACCATCACATCATCATCCATTATTGCTCCAAATCCCCCTTCCATTTTCCCTTGTAATAGTATCGCTAGTTGGGTAACAGTGTACTAATAAAGGGACAAGCTAGTTTGATTAGGGTTCATATTTCTATTAGGGTGTTCGTTGGTGTTTGGTGGTGGGTGGTGATTGAAGGTGATGGAAATGGTTAGTAATATGGTGGTGGTTACATGGTAACAATAGGTATGTGGTGGCTAGATAATGGTGATGGTGGCCGATGGGGAAAAGGGGGAGGGTTGGGTTTTTCTAAAGTTGAAGTTAATACAAATGGTCCCTGAATCATAAAAGGGAATTTTAATAATTTTATTTAAATTTAACAGAAGTATTAACGCCTATTAGTTTTAACACCCATTATCGTTACAACTTTTAAAACACAATACCTAACGTGTTACTTTAAATTCTTCATACTCAAACGTATTATTTTAAATAAATTATAGGGACCATTTATGTAATTAACTCTAATATTTAATTGTTGCAGAAATGCAAAATATGAGGTTGCAAAGGATAGAACATAGGCCATCTGTGTTATTTAATAATTTAAGTAGGTTTGAAATAAATGGTCTTAAATAAAAGTTCAAATCATCAAACAAATCTTTGTTTCCATTGAATATCTTACATTCACAATTTAAGTTTGAACATTAAAAAAACAAAAAATATTACTATAGTTTTTGAAAAATAATATAATATATTGATAAATGTATATTGGAAAAGTTTAAAATACAAAATGATATTTTTACTGGAAGTGAAATAAGTAATATCTACCCTTGATCTAGAAATGAACGCTTCATATTAGAGAAGAAATAATCACGCATGGAAAGGGGTCTGAAGTGTAACACCTGAAATTTCTCGTCAAAATAAAAGAAAAGAAAAATATCCTGAAGAAAATGAAAAGGGGCAAAAGTGGAAGGGGGTTATGTTTAAAAAGTACAAAAGTCAAATATTTTATTAATATTTTAGTATGGCCGCCCATTTTTACACCCACAACCTGCTGCTTTTCGACAAAAGAAGAATAAGAAGAAGAACTTAAGTGCTCTCTCGGTTTTTGCAAGAAGAAAGGCTGGTTTTCGCAATTGGTGAGTGTTATATGTGATTTGTTGGGTTTTGTTGGGCTTTAACCTTGAAACCAATTTTTAAGTGTTCTATGTGTTCGGTTGTTTGTTTGGTGTGTTTTAGGTGTTTGAATTCTCGTACACACAAGTTTGGAGGAGTTTTACATGTTAGTTGCATTAGGTGAGTTCTAGACCCCAGTTTTTATGTGTTTTTATACTTTTGGGGTTGAAATGCATTAATCAAAATGTTTTACAACGGTTTAATATGTACCCGTATGTATATGTGTGTTTATGTTTGTATTTATGGTTGTATATGTGTTCTTGATGCTTAGAATGATGGATACAAGCTTAGAACAGGTTAGAATGCAGATTGGGTTTGGAAATAAGTCTAAAATATGCACAACTGCTGGTCATGCGCCCAAATAGGGCTCATGCGCCTGAAAAATTTGACTTATAAAAACATAAGAGTGGTTCAAGCACCTAAATATGGCTAATGCACCTGAACAGTACCTCATGCGCCTGAAAATTTTATCAAAATGGACAAACTGTTAGGTCATGTGCCCCAATAGTACCCATACGCCTAAGTTCATCATGCGCCTACTGCCCAGTGACTGTGTAAGTACATGCGCCCATATAGTAGTCATCCGCCCAGAAGTTCTACCTAGGCGCCTAAGTGTTGAGTCATGTGCCCGTATAGTACTCATGCACCTGCATACTGCTCATGTGCCTAGAACACTTAGAAAATATTCTAAAATTTTGGGAAAAAGGAAATTTAAGGAATTTCCCTGGGATGTTTTGATGATTGTAATTGTTTATTTTATGCATGTTTTGGGCTGTTCTTATGTTCCTTATTCTGTATCTATTTTATGGCTATACGTGGTGTGCTTGTATTCGTATACGCAAAGTATTATCCTTAAAGAAAGTGAAAGATTAATGACTAATGTACAATGGAACATAATAAATGAATGAAAAGTATTGCAAGCAAATGATAAAGGAGGTTCACAACTCATTGAGAGTTGCTAGCTCAACTGTGTGTAATATAGCGTGCGATCTTGGCTAACCCATGAGGGTTCACACATAGGGGGATCAGTCTTATTGATTGATCCATATGTACAAAATGGGGTCCTTGTCACTTAACCCGAGAATGAGGTGGCTGCGTGCCCTACGATGGGGGTAAAGTTATGACAGGACCTGGAAATAGTGAAAGATAATGAAAAAGTACGAAACGAATGAATGCATACGATAATGAAAGATAATAAGTTTATACCTTGATGTATGTAAGATGAATGCCCACGTATGAAAGTAAAGAAAGCATTTTATCGAAAAGGAGTATGTTTCATATAGTAACGATTCGTGGTATTTTAACTCTTTAAAACTAGAACTCACTCAGCAAAGCTGACTTTTATGCATTTTTAGTTGGCAGGTAATTATTGCTGAGGATGGCATGCGGGGGAAGCTACTTGTCGGGGCAAGACCGGCATCCGTTCGATCTTAATGAGATTGTTGTTTTGTAATGCAATTAAAAGGTCTTTTGTAACTCAAGAAACAATGATGTATTGCTTAACAACAGTAATTATTAATGAGATGAATGGTTTTTGTTAACTGATCCGCTGCGGAAATTTTATGAAATGTGTAATGTTTATATGTATAATGCTATGATTGACCAACTGTGAGGTCTCCGGGAACGGGGCCTTACAAGTTGGTATCAGAGCCAAAGTTTAAGAGAAATAGGTAAATATTTTCAAAACCTAAACTTAAACTAAGAATGGGACCAAATGGAGGGATGCCAACCCGAGTAGCTACGTACCATCAGGTAATTCTTTTCTTAATGTTAACCGGCATTATATGCATGTGCTACTTGATTTATGTGCTTTTAGTAGATTTGAATACTAATATAGTCAGGATAGAAAATGCTCGGGGATGAAGAGTAAAGTAAGTGGCTAATCATAACTGGCCACTGTAATTAGGGACTTACTATACTTAATATAAACTGAGCTATTACCTTGAATAACCGTGTTGGTGTTTGAATCTTATAGTGATTAGAGGATGGCTGGTGGAAGATTTCTAGGTGCCCAATAATCATGAATATCATAATGTTTAAAATCATACCCATGCCGATATGATCGAGGAGAAGAGTAGCTATGACTGCTGGTGTAGTACTCATGCTCCAATCTTGGTGAGTATTACTCTGATGGATGATAAGATCTTTGGCCTCTTTTGTGTTATGATGTTGGAGAGTTGTTGTATGAACACTCTAAAGTGGTATGATTCTCCATGTCACAATTTAAACAGTAAGGATAAGGTCTGGATCTTCTTCCCTTAGGCTTGGATGATGAAGTTTGATTTGATTGAAACTTCACAGCCTTTTGTCTTGGTTGTTTTTGTTGTTTTCTCTTGTGAGGACATATATATGTATCACTCTCAGTGTTTTACACTCAGAAGTGTTGTGTGAATCTGAATTGCATGTCTCGTAGAGAATTGGTTGTTGTTTTGGAGTTTCTAATGTAGCCTTTGAGGTTGATGGTTGGTTTGGATCTGGTGTAGAAGACTTGGTCTGACTTTTCTTCTTTCTTTAGATCTGGTCTTCTTCCTTTTGACTTGTTCTTTGATTTCTTGTACCTCAGGCTTCTGTTTGTTCTTTAACTCCATCTTAATCTTTGCCTTTAGTTTAGCCTTCGGCAATTCTAGTTCAAGGAATTTGTTGGTTTGAATTTCTCATAGACAACCATTGCCTTTTGTTTGTTGTCAGGCTTTGCTGCTTTGGATTTTTGTGGTTGTGTTTGTTTGGAATGATTTCTTCAATGACATGATTAATACCTGTCAATGTTTATTTGTTTGGTTGGTTGGTTTCTTCATCACTGTCATCACTTGCAGGATCTCCATCTTGACCATCACAGGAAGGAAAGGTTTCATTTTATGGTGATTCTGGTTTGAAGTACAGCTTTGGTGCTGTTTCAGGAGAAGTGATTTGAGTAATAGTAGATGGTTTGTCTGTTGGATGATGATCATGCATATTTGAATCTTCTTTGACTGGACTTGTCATTGAAGTTGGCATTTCTGTGTAGTTATCATTGTAAGGAGGAGGAACAACATGGTATGTAGTTCCAGCACTCTTCTTTTGATCTCTTTATGCATTAAGTAGTTCTTCCAACTTGCTGGCAGTCAGCTTTAAATTCTCAAGTTCAACTTCTGTTGATGCATGATCTATTTTTGTCTTTGTTAGAGACTTAGTGAGTCTTGTAACTTGAGCTTGAAGACTAAATCTTTCTCCAAGGAGTTTGTCTACATCCTTGAGAAGAGAATTGATTTTGTCTTCAAATGCTTTATGTTGTATCTTCAATTATGCATTTGTAGCCTTTTCTATTGTGATTTCTTGATCTAGACGCTCAATGTAATGTTGCAAGTTATTGATTGTTTTGGTTGTACTTGCTTCTGATATTTTCATTTCAACTTCAGCCTTTGTGTTTGTTAACTTCACAAAGAGTTCAGTTGATTGAGCATCCAGCTTGTGATTTTCTTTAAGCAATTTATCAGCTTCTTTCTCTAGTGAACTGATTTGATTCGCAGAAGTTTGTAGTTCCTCTGCATGTGAAGCTCTTTCCTCCTTTATCATGTATGATATATTGTTGCAATATTTCCGATATGCCTGAACTTTATCTATGCATGCTGATGAGCATAGATTGATCTTTCTGTCTTCAGGAATTTCAGGCAATGGAGGAATGTTTGTGTTGTTGATGTTTGTGGCTTTTGCAAGCTCAGCAGTTAACTCTTCAAGTTTGATTTGTTGTTGAACCATTTTGTCTTGCAACTGGTTCATCTCTTGAGTTAAATTGATATTTTGTTGATTCAATGTCTTGATTTGTGCTTGATCATTTCTTTGAGATTGTTCCATCTCAGACCTGCATTTTATCAAATCATTAGACAAAGTGTTGTTTGAGTTTGCAAGATCATATAAATGTAAATGCATCAGTTCTTTCTCAATGTGACTGATGTACAACTGAATGTTTGTCTTATCAAACAATGAATTATTGTTATTGTTTGATATGCTGCTGATGTTTAGTTGTTTGCAGCTTTTGTTTGATTTGTTGCTGTTGTTTGGTTGTTTGCAGCTTTTGTTTGTTTTGTTGCTGTTGTTTGGTTGGTTGCAGCCGTTGTTTGATTTGCTGCTGTTGTTTGAGTGGTTGCAGCTTGGTTTGCTTTGTTTGAATTCATGAAACCTTTTTCTACCTGTAACAAGTCTTGATAGCTCGGTTTCTTGAAATACGAGTGTCAGTGTTAAATTTTTCATTTTGTTTAAAAACAAAAATGATTTGAAAATTTGTTTTGTGTTTAAATCAAAATCAAATTTAAACTTTAATTGAATCCAAAGAACGTCGAAACTCAATTTAATTAGATCGGCCTAATTAAAGAGTTAACTTTGTTCAATTACAATTTATTAAGCCGGACTAAGATTGATCTAGCTCAATTAAAAAGTAATAAAATTTGGATCGCCCCAATTAAAATTACTGACAACTTCGGGTTAAACTATTGATCGAACCAAAAATTAATTGTTAATTGGTTTAAATTCGGATCGGCCCAAACTTAACTTGTTAAAACACAATTTACGGGTTAAAATGATAACAATTTGGATCGACCCAAATTTTAATTGACTCAATTCAACGTGTTACCTGAAACTTTTTTTAACCCTATCAAATTTTATCACACCCCGGTCACAGTTAACGTTTCAATTTAAAAAATTTAAATTTGTTTGTTTGAAAAATATAAATAAATTTTTTTAAATAAATAAATATATATATATATATATATATTATATATATATATATATATATATATATATATATATATATATATATGTGCCTGGTCAAAATAATAACAGAAGTCAAAATTGGAACTTCAATTTCTCAAATGTCTCCCGACAGCTCTTACTCTCTCGATCTCTCCGGCTCTCAAAACTCTTCCGACAACCCTAACTCCGGCAAACCCTCAGCTAGTCACCGAAGAAGGTTTAGGTGGCGATGGTGTGGTCTCGGTATAGGTTCGATGGTAGATTTGTGTTGAGATGGTCGGAGATTGCAGCGGTGTTGGTTTGATGTCGCAATCAAAGGTGTGGACAAAGGTGTGGTTGCGGTCGTTTGAGCCGACAGTGGTGATGGTTAGAGATGGTGTGGTCTAGTCGTCCGCTGCAGACCAAGATGAATGCTAGGTTGTGTTTAATTTCAACGTCCGCTGTGGACAACTTTGTTTTGATGTCCGCTGTGAGTGTGGTTTATGTGCGCTGTGTATGTTGTGGACAGATATTGCTTGTCTGCTGTGACCAAATGAGATGTGTTCGGTCTTGTCAGCTGTGAACTAGTTGTCTGAGATGATTTCTCATCCGCTGTGGGTTCAACTTTTATGTTGTAGCTTAATCATCCGCTGTGGACAGATATTATTTGATTAACATTGTCCGCTGTGGACAGATTTTTGTTTTGATGTGTGCTGTGGTGTTTTATGTGGTTTGCTGTGGACTCAACACTGTTTTCAAGTCCACTGTGTATGTTGTTTTGGACCTATTCAATTCAAGTCCGCTGTATGGTGATTCTATTTCTTTGTCCGCTGTGGATCAGATGTGAAAGTCCGCTGCGGATCAGATGTGAAAGTCCGCTGCGGATAGAATTTTGGTGATGGTGATGATGTGGGTGAATGGTGTGGACAGAATTTTGCTCGTTCGCTATGAGTTCAAGTCACTGTCCACTATGACTATTACTCGTCCGCTTTGAACTGAAGTGTAAGCTGTAAAACATAACACATCAGCTGTGTAAAGTTTTTTTCATCGGCTGTGAATTAGTTGTTCATCAGCTGTGAACACTTGTAGAATTGGATGTTTATCAGCTGTGAAAATTGTGCATCAGCTGTGGATGTAATGTATATCTGTGGACACTTGGTTGCAAATAAAATGAAGATTATCAGCTGTGGAATTTGTACATCAGCTGTGGATGATAGAACATTTGGTCAAAAATCAAATTCAAGTGTAATTTGTATAGTTTGTAAAATTCGATTATGAATGGAATTCACTTGCAAATTCACAAATTAATGTTTGAATGACTGTTGAATGATTGTATGATGAACAAATGAATCAAAATCTGAATTAAATCATAGATTTGGCTGATTTTCAGATTTCAAAGCAGTTTGACTTTGAAAAACTCAAACTTCATGTTCTTGAATGACCAAACTTTTGATTCTTGGGTTTCTGATAGAATTTGATAAAATCAAAGGTTATAATAGCTGTAGATAAGTGATTCTAAGCTAAAAAACAATCAATTTCATATAATCATCATCTAAACTCGGATTTAGATGATGAACACATGAAGAACACAATGAAGAACAAAAAACGCAGATATAAGAATCAATGTTCAAAAATGTATGTTTTGGATGTTGAAAATGATAAAGAACCTTAGATTTGATGTTTTTAAGCTTAACCACTATCAGTTTCAGCTAAACAACATCAGATTCGTGATTTTTTGATGATTTTTCTCAAGAACAGTGAACTTTTCTCAAGAACACAAAATTTTCAAAAATCTTCAAATTCAAGAGTTGTGGTTGATCAATTGATATAAAACTTTGCAGATGTGTTAGTTATCACAAACTAAAGCTATTAGAAGCTTAAATTCGATCAAACAACAACAAAATCAAAATTTCAAGTTCATGAGCATTTGAAGACTTGAAGAACAAGTTTCCTTAAATCTTCAAATTAATGGCTCAAATGAACTTCAATTGATGTGAAAACTTGCAGATCTTCACGAAATAACAAATCTAAGCTAATGGTAGCTTGATTTCATTAAAACAATAACAATTTGCAGATCAAACTTGTGGTTCAAATTTTTGAGAAAAATTTGAAGAACAAGGAGCCAAGGCTCTGATACCAATTGTTAAAATTTGATAAATGATGAATCGATTATTGCAATCGTATTGTTGCCGTTTATCAGATCTGTGATGAGGAATCTCACAGACCTATTGATGATTTCAAGTGAAGATCTATTGCAAGATTTAATGTATGATGATGAATGAATGATGAACAATCAAGAACACATTCATAAATATTTCATTCATTCATATGTATGTTTGATGCTAGGAGATTACAAAGGGAGTTTGTAAGAAAAATCTCTCTCACACACACTCAACCTAATTGTTTCTCTCACTAGCCTAATTCTCAGCCATGCTTGCTTAGAGAATTTTTGCTTACTTTCTAATGTTAGCGTATAAAACGACTACACTTAGTCTATTTATACTCTTTACATAAATGAACAAAATTACATTTAAGCCCTAATGATTACACAATATTCTTCAACGTTTGATAAATTCTCTATTGCTGATGCGTGACTGCCAGGTGCTGACGTCACTCGGGACGTCCGCTGATGTTGACTGTTGACTGTTGACTTTGACCATGGTTGACCAAGTTTGACTTTGGTCAATTTTCTTCGTTTTGATCATATTTTAGCATAGCTTCACCGTGTCGTTTTTGGTAATCATCATGAGATTCGGCACTTAGGTTTTGGTAGTATCATCTTCAAATAGTCCAACAGGCACCCAACATCTTCGTTGATGAATTTCAACAAGTTAATCCTGATGATGTTGAAGAAAACGATATTAAGTACTAGATGGCAATAGTGGTGTACCGAGCGAAAGACTTTGCTAGGAGAATGGGGAGGAAGATGTTTGGATCAAACAACTCAAGCAAGATAAGGTTTGATAAAACAAGTTTAAGATGTTATAACTGTGATAAACCAGGTCACTTTGCTCGAGAATGTACTGAGGGAAAGACACACCATACTGATAGTGGGAAGAAGATGGTGATTGTGGAGGTAGAATCAAAGGGTGATAAAGCAAGCTCTTTAAAACAAAAGGACTGGTCTCTCAAACCAATGAAGAATATGATTGATCAGACAAGATGGAGATTTTGGATATTAAACTGTCTACTGCTTTGTTAGCTGAAATTCAAAATGATGAAAAGTATTAAGTAAAACATGCTTGCTGAGTTTGTATAAGCTATTTGACTAATGGATCTTTGCTGAAGAAGAAGTTAGAAGGTTGAAAAAGTGCTTAACGAATCTGCTGTTGAGACTACTCCGGCATAATTAAAGAATATGAAGATGAAAAGGAAGGAAGTGAAGAAGAAGGTGTTGAGAATGCGCTAGCTATGGTTTAAAGGATATGAATGCCTATTGAGGAAACTCTAGCATCTGCTCATGATGATATTGTCAATGCTGTTGAGATATTCTCCAATGAGTAAAGCAGAAGATAAAGTTGTTTTGAAAGCATTCACGGTAAACGTCATACCTGAAGAGAAGACTAAGCATGTGATGGAATTCAAGTAATCTCGGTTTAACAACTTAGAACACCAAGAACAAACAATGAATTCCCCTAAGGATTGATTTCAATCTCTCACATATAACAACATTTGTTATATCTATCAATACTCATTAATCATAGAGCGGAAACCCATGATTAATGATATGATATCTATGTGTGTATTATGATTGTGTGTTTGTTAGTGATTGAATGCTTGAATGATAATAAGAACTGCTTGTTTGTATTGATTGGTCAAAAGCTTACAAAGGATTAGGGTATTATGCTATTTATAGCCTATACACATAGCTATATACAATTACAAAAATACCCTTATTTAATACAAAATTACATAAAATCCTAAGTCTAAGTCGTCCGCTGTGGATGATAGACTGTCCGCTATGGATGCTAAGTCGTCCGCCGTGGATGTTGAATAAGTTGTCCGTTGTGTCTTGGATACTGTCCGCTGTGAACACTTGTTTGCATGATAGTGTCCGCTATGTCCGCTGTGGACTGTTCATCAGCTATGGACATTTGTGCATCCGCTGTATATGTGTTGGTCATCCGTTGTAGAAACTTTAATCTTTTTCTTCATCCGCTGCAAGACTTCTTCATCCGTGGATAGTTCTTCATCCGCTGTAGAAACTTTGATTTTTTTCTTCATCCGCTGTAAAGACTTCTTCATTCGCTGTGGATAGTTCTTCATCCGCTGCCGACACTTGTCAAAATTTATTTTATCTACGGACCTGAAAAAGAATTTAAATAATAATAGTATCTGTTATGAATGTTAGTGATGCTAATATGTTAGTTAATGATTGTTTGAATGTTACAAACATTATGTTTGATTATGGCAGCAGTATCCTTAATGCACTTTGTAAGGTAATATCAGAAGATTATAAGACTGATGCAACCAAAGAAGCCAAAACAACCAAAGGTCTTCATGCATGCATGCACTGGACTTACAAAGGTAGAAGTGCTTCAGAAGTTTTACACACTACATCAGAAAATACGCTAAGTGTAAAATCTTCCGAAGCCAAAGTCCAATCTTCCGATGCCAAGATGAAGTCTTCTGAAGCTTCAGAGACAAGTCTTTCGAAGCCATTTTGCTGTGAAGACTGATTTCTTCCAAAGACAGAGAAAGACATGCTTGTCTGATCTACTTTACATAAAGCTGACACACTTTCCACTGCAACTCTACAGACTCACCAACTTGTATGAGTTGGTGAAAATCCATGCTTTTGTAAACTGTAGATTAAGTCTTTGTCTGTAACTTCCTACTTTGTACCTGTAAATTTTTGTAATAGAAAAGGATGTGAGCTATGGCATGTCATAGTCACTAGTCAAAGGACATTTGGCTTTTAACTTTAGATTGATCTTGTTGTCTAGATTAGTCAATTCCAACTGTCTTTCTAAGTATTACGGTTGTAGGATGTAGTATAAAGAGCTCAGGTTTCTTGTAATTTAGATATGCTTTGTAAACTTGTAATAGAACTTGAGAGCAATATACAACACTCCTTGAAAACCATATTTCTATGTTATTGGCTTGTTCTGTCTCTACTTACTTGTGTTCTTAGTACCTTATAATCAAACCCGGTTTCCTATTTGAACTGTTAAGTGTTCCAAGTCTCTCCTCATTGTGAAACTGATTGTGTTAGGCACCCTTACCCGGTCCTGTAATTGGTATCAGAGCATTTCAGGCTCTTGATTGTTAGATCTTACCATCTTTAATCCTCTCGGTTTCACAGTTCACTTAACATCTCAAATGGAAGCTATCATAAAGCCTGATATAGAAACCGGTACAATGACAAAGTCCCCACTTATCACTCTTTAAGACTTTGATACTTGGTGTCAAAGAATGGAAGATTTATCAAGTTTT
>JACCIY010000058.1:0-33891 GCA_025506505.1 Flaveria sonorensis | reverse complement strand
TAAATACAACATGAAAAGTATTAAATTGTCCAAACAAAAGCACAAGAAAGCATAACATAAAATACATCACATGCTAAGAATGCTACTTATCAAGTCCAAGTATCATCCCGCTTCTCCAAATCTTGAGCCTCCAAAGCTTCATCAACAATTGGAACACCCACACAAATGCGTAACATCTAGTGGAAACACTTAGGTCCATTCCATCAACATCCTTCTAGAAATCTAAATCGCCAACATTATCAATTAGTCTCTTCTGCCTAGAAAGAAACTTCGGAACCTCCTTGGCAAGCCTTTCTTTAAAACCCTGAGGCTCCATATTAAGTGCATCTCCGGTAGCACCTACTAATCCTACAATGGTTTGGATTTATATTGGTGTGTTTAGAGAGCCCATTGCATGATGACTATTACTTCGGTAGGATCAATCATGATTCTATCTATTCACCTCTCATGACCAGATGACGCACTCTAAAAACTTCATGTATAAGCGCTTCTAACACTTCTCTTATGTGCCAAGCATGTTATCCTTGTTCTTTGAGTAAATCAGGATACCGTCGATGAATACTATCATGCTATGTCTAGTATTAGTTGGCATGCTTGATTTATTAGGTCCATGAAAGTTGTAAGGGTGTTAATCAATCTAAATAACATTGTGGAACTCATAATGTCCTTAATGTTTTTGGAGGTTGTCTTTGGAATATCATGTTTATTTGATTTTAGTTGATGGTAACTTGACCTCAAATCAATCCTTACGAACCAACATGTTCCTTATAGTGGGTCAAAAAGATCATCGATCCTAGGTAGTTGATACTTCTTCTTCACTATAAGCTTGTTTGATTCCTGATTCTGCTAGCTTCCATCCTTCTTCTTTATGAATTACACTAGAGCACCCCATGTATGCTTGGTTTGATGTAACCCTTATCTAGAATATATAGAAGTTAAGACATGAGTTGTTCATCTTTAAGGATCCAAATGATATGGTGCCTTAGAAACAGGCTAAGTTTCCGGTACAAGGTCAATTTAAACTTTATTTCTCATTCTAGTAATACTCCTAGATGATCCTCAAACACATCCAGATGTGACACACTACTAGCATGTCTTCTAATATTTTAGTTGCCAATTACGTCAATAACATTTGCTAAGTAGGCACTACATCTGTGTTTCATGAACATCTCGGCCTACATCATTGAGATAATCTTGACGTAACAAACTTCGTCACTACAAACGGAGACTGAACAACCATCGTGGGCATCCAGATGGATCATTTTCTTTAACAAACTAGGGTGGCCATATGATTGGCTAGCCAATCCATTCCTAGCACGACATCTAAACCTCCTAGGGTCATAATAAGTAGTCTAGCAGGAATCTATGGCCCTCAAGTTCTAAATAATAGCCATCTAATGCTTATATTAGTCTAGTGGACTTTCCTATGTAAGTGTTTACTTCAAATGCATTTTCTATCCTCTTAGAACAAGAATCAGATTGTATAGATGTGAACACGTGGTTGATTAAGAACTTACCTAACACTATGTTCAGATCAATCTTTTTCTCCTCCTTTATCATGGTTTAGACCATTTCCTTAGCCTTGGGCTTATTAATTCTTTTCCTCTTAGCATTCTAACTTGGTCCTTCATTTCCAGCTTCTGGCTTCTTGTAGTCACCATCGAAATGACTGACTTTATCAAACATTATGGCCTTTTCAGTGACTCCAAGGATAGTGCCTTTTTGTCCACATCCCAACACAAGTTTATGCCCTTTCTACACTCCTTGAAATGTCTCATGTATGATTTCTTACATACATCCACCTCTTGCACAATGACTCTCTTCTCTCAGTAACTTTCATTGGACTGCCCGTACTTCTTTGATGAACCAAGCTATTTCATCTTGGGTTCCAAAAATAACAACTTCCTTTTCTACCATGTCATTATAGAAATTCCAGCTACTTCCACCATATATTGAAAGGCTGTAGGTCGGTGACACTTCACGTAAGTACAATCTCTGATGGTAATCCTTCAACATAACACTTAAACTTAATTTATACCGTTGATTAGTCATGCCACTGGCTTTCAGCTCCAAGAATTTACACTTTGCCCTATCGATCTTAATTTGTGGGTATAATTTCCTGATTGCTAACGTCTCTAGATCTTCCCACATTATCTTCTTTGCATGCCCTTTTATTTATTTAACTGTGGTCCACTCGTGTGGTGCTTCTAAAGGAATGAATGAGAAGCAAACTTGATAGTTTGATCATCTTGACACTAACTGATATTAGTTATTGATTTCGTCTCAACAACCCCCTGATAAGTGGTGACTACATTTTTTTCTCATCTAAAAATGGAGGTTCACAACTTTTGAAGGCTTGATAGGTCACCCTTTGAATGCTCTTTTCGATGCTATCATCATCTCTAATTTCCAAGCTTGAAGTGTTTTTATCCTTGTCACCCTTTCTTCCTTTGCGAGTTGCCTTTAGATCCACTTTCCATTCCTTCCAAAATGGTTCCAAAGATTTAGGTAGAATGGACATCATAGTCACCTGCATGGTCCGATGGACTTCATTACTTATAGCCATATTAACCGAGGCTTCTAGAGTAGATTTTACTTCTTCATACCCCTCTTTATTGTTTGCCTTAGGTTCAGCATGTGAAGTTGCCCATGTTCTTCGGCACCGCCACCAATAGGTACCTTTTTGCTAGCCATATCTTATCTATCCTAGAAGATATGTAACACCAACATCATCATTTAAGGTAATAATCTAGATCAAGATATGTGTGGTATGTTTTAAATAGCAATGTCAAATTATGATTACACCTTACTCTTCATGTCGTAAACATTTCCTATCATGAGCAACATTGTATCTATACCTTAAATTCTCAAGCAATTACCTTTTTACACGTCAAGCATATAAGGAACTAAACACATATAATGCATATTTAAGCATTTGAAAACTATGCTTTGACTGATGTCATAAAGTCACATGAACTGGCATATGTTATCATCAGTTATATTTACGGTTTAAGTTTAGGGATCGAATTCCCGAGTCTCTCATACTATTGCTTTGATACCAATATGTAAGCCCCATTTCTAGAGGTCCTTATAGTTTGAATTTCACATCATTATGTAATTCTTAAACTAAACTTTGCTTAAATTGTAGCAAAAATACTTGAACACTCAGCATTGCATAGAACGTTGTTCAAATAATGAAAGATAAATTTTTTCTATTACATAAAAAGTTGAACTAGGATACTAATATTTATTTATCCATGTAGCCTCGACTTTCCTGTCATCCACAACCACTTATCTTCACTTTGATTTTGTTTACATACATATTAAAAAATGATATTGTTGAGTGAGTTTTAGTTTTTTTTTAAAACATAACTATATGTACTTTGTTCATCATATAATACTCTATTAGTAATAACTATGATACCATAGCAAACTATTACATATCATAGCCATACCAAGTTGTAACCAAGTACGTTAAAATCTAGGCTACATGCTTGTACTAGTACAAGACTCTAGTGCCTTGCTTTGTATAATGCTAAGAAGTCCAGTGATGTGCAAGCATAGATTCAAGCCATATGATTGCAATAGCTAAGACAATAGTGACATGATTTTCTGAAGCAAGACTCTAGTGACATATTTGCATGAGTAACACTCTAGTGTCATGCTTGTATGAGGTAAGACCATAGTTACAGGCTTACATGAGGAATGACTCATGTGATATCTTTGCACAAAGCTAAGCAATCAGTGATTTGCTTGCCAAAAATAAGACTTAAATGATAGGTTAGTCATATTAGTAGCCTTTGTAGAACATTCATATAACATTGAGTAAACCTATATTAGGATTTTAACACTATGCACATTGTCATTGAACAACATTGACATATAATGCCTCTTTGATTTACATTAGCATCGTCTATCCTTAACTAACAATAATAGTAGCATGGAAGGAACAGTGACCATCTAGGTGAACAATTAAATACGGATGCTTGAACTTGGTAGGCGTAAAATATTCTATGTCCGTTGAAGGTTAACTATGTGTGGGAGTTAAAAAGGCATAGTGGTTGTTGCAGAGGCTTTGAATCAGTTAGGGAGGCTTTGATGTTCAATGAAATGACTAAGTGTAGTCAAGTGTGAAGGGTCTAATTACGGAGGGTATAGGTGTGAAAGGTTTATTTGCACAGGGTATAGGCACTTACGGAGGCTATCTTTGTCTGTGAATTGGCAAAGTGTAACCAAATGTGAAGGGTCTATAACAAGTATTATAAGAACTTAAAGGATCTATCTTGGTCTATGAAGTGATTAAGTATAAAAATGTGTAAAGTATTGTCTAGTGTGTAGGGTCTATTAACAAGTATTATAAGAACTTAAAGGATCTATCTTGGTCTATGAAGTGATTAAGTATAAAAATGTGTGAACATTCACATATGGAGGTTATGTTACTTACAAATCTTGCTCAGTGAGATTTATTTTAAGTATCAAGAGATGTGTAGGAACATTGGTCAGTTACATAGCTGATGAGGGCACAATTTGACTATGAAATAGCCAAGTGTAACTAGTTGCAAAGGTTATAAATCAATTATGAAGTTGGTAACACTCGTTGAGTAGACATCAAAATATTCAAAGTCTCTACAAAATGTGAGGTACATTATCAATTATAGAAGTCCTAAATTACTTAGTACGTTACAAAGATACTTGTGGAGGAACATTTCTTATTGTTTGATTTTATTAACATTCATAAACTAACTTTTCATCAATAATCTTGAATCCTTTGATACATACGAGCATATTTTAGGGTTCTTCACATATAGGTTGACCTGCATACATAATAAGATGCTATAAATATGAACTTTGGTAATTTTATAAATCAAGCAACAAACTTTATCATATAATATGCAAGATTTATGAACATAAACATTTTGTTTATGCATGTCATGCCCAAAAACAGTTAGAAAACATATAAAATGGGGATTTTGAACTAACCTTTGAAGAAGCTATAAATAAACACTAGAAAACGATGTATTCTCATTAAGAGCATGCAACAACACGTAAATGTGTAAGCTTTAACACTCATGTTAATTGTAGATGATTTCTAAACAAAAATCATGCGTAAAATCTATGTTTTAATAGTAATTAAGTGTGTAAAACATTTACATTTTGCTTGTTCTTAAAACGCGCACGCTCTCTCCCCCCCCCCCCCATATTCTTTTCTATATCGTTACTTATAAAGCAAGAAAGGGGTGGTTTAAGTTTTTACATTATTTCATAAAAATTTGGGGTGTTAAAATGGTTGCGTCGAGAGATATAAGCCTAGTCGAATAGAGTTCTCACGCACTGCCAACCTAAAATCACAGGAATGCAACAAACCGTTTATCAAGAACACCATGTTTATAAGAGAAGAACTAATTTATTACAAGTATAATTATCTTGAGAATATATATCTAAATTTTATCATAAAGTCGGATTTGATACATAAGATTGGACTAGGATTCCATGAGATAATTTGTTAAAAGTCAAATTACTCAATCGCATTGGTACCATAGATACTCGTATACATAACGAAATTTGACTCAGAGACTAGAACATATAGTGATGGTGACTCTATACCAATCCATAATACTACAAGGTACTAAATTGAGAATAGATTGAGGATTGATAACCATTACTAAGAAATGACATGGTCATTAGCGGTGACTTTCAGCCCATAATGTGTACATATGGTTCAAGATCAATTAGGTCAAACATATTCTTGATGTAGATGGTGAGAAATGATTTGATATAACTACCCAATGGTTTAGTTGGAAAACCAGATTTACGTCTAAACAAAGCATATGAATTTACTTTCACAAGACATTCATACTTTGTTACATTGACATTTATTAAGATTAAGATTCTAATCCGGTGTGAGCTAAAAGGCAATGCCAGAATTAAAACAAGTTGATTAATGTCAAAGGATAGATTTTGTCATCTTCATCTTCTTTGATATGGACTTAAATGTCTTAAAGGTATCCATAATGGCCGAAACAAGAAAGTAAACAGTCTTATCTTGAAAATAAAATCATAGAGTGGGGTCTCTTGAGATAAATCTTTAAGCATAACTGTTATCGGTCAGTCAAGGCCAGTTTGCAATCCGGTTTAGGGATCATATTCGATGTGCAGTTAGTGTTTATATATAGGGTTGTACCGCAGTTAACCCACTATACTAGCGGAACTTTGAAGGTGTTCCCATCACATATCGTAACCAACCATTAATTCAGCCATAATTAAGTGAACTGAATCAAGAGTAAAATCTCATAACTCTTCTCAACCTTTTGCTAAAGGGTTTTGTTTATAAATTTTGTCAAGCATCAAGTGTTCTAATCTATAAGCTAATATGTAAAGTCCTCATCATGATCGATTCCACATTTTGTTGCACATGATCATCAAATTAAGACGGATGTGTGCTTGTGTGATATCAACGAACATTAAACAACTTAATCGAATATTATTAATCAAATGATTACAATACCAAAGGAGTATACATTGTTTAAGCTTGATCCACCCGAGGTGAGCTCCCCTCGGGTGGCCTATCACACAACTCTATGCTCTCTCACCCTCAGAGTACTTTACAAAATGAACACACATTATGAAATACAAAGAAAAAACATCTATAATACTGTCTAGATGTTCTCGTGAGAGAATATCAAGTTCTCATACAGCAACTCCAAGTTCTCGCGCGATAACTTCTTCATCAATCTTCTTGGAGTTCTTGCTTCCTTGTACTTCTCGCATGAATTGATTTTTTTTTTCACTTGATATTGTAATCCATAAAGACTAGGTCCTTATAGATGCCTTGATATTATGTACGGATAGTAATAAGTCATGTTTTGATCATTCATGTGGCATATATGATTATAATAAATGTATCAAATATCTATTTTATTGAAGTCAGTACCTGTTACTCATCTCATAGGGTTTGACGGTTCTCTACGGTATAGCCATTTATGGTCTTTTTTTTGGATAAACGTACCCCTTCTAGTTCTCATTACCAAAACTTGATCTTGAACTCAACTAAAAAGCTAACTTCAAATATTAAATATTTAACCACACTTATTACAGGTCTCTACAAGAGGGCACCTTAGTGGTAAGTTAACCTCTCTTTTTAAGAGCTTTAATGTAATACTATAAGATGTATGTATAGATGGTTAATATGTGTATATTAGCAATTATCATATAGCAATTCTATATTTCATAAATAATTTAACATTTCAATGGTTTCCACGCTGATTGTTATAATCTATTAATATTTGATTTCGATTTGTGGGTGGGTGGGTGGGTTTGGGGGGGGGGGGTTTAAACGCGGATGTCATTGATTTTAGGTAAGAGAATGTGTATCACTTAATACCAACATACTGCTCCTAAACCTACATAATTATTTATAATTTAAACTCTACTTTGTTCCGTTTATGAATAGAGCTTTTGACTTATTGTGACCTTGAATGAAGCCTTAAGGAGATCTCATTCATATATATCCTAGCCATACTACTTTGCGACTTCTTGATGCATTATGTTTCAATTGCATAGTTCCATACTAGAACCTTGTTACACTTTGATCACTACTCAAATTGATGTATTGACAAGATAACCAAGATAATCATAATGGATGAGTAAACACACTACGAAAATAATACTAAAGACTTCTTTTGACAAGATTCTTTCTTGATGGCTCATTTATTGTTGTGCTCTTTTACTTCCTTTCAATATGACATCTTAGCTCGTACCACCTCAAGTATAGATAGCAAGCATTAGGTTCGACTGAAGCTCTCTGCAATCAATAATGTTCTCGAGATCATGGTTTCCTTCTTGAAAATCCATGACCTTATTTTCCTTGATATTAAAAGTATGATTAAATAGTCGCAAAGCCCGATGTCATAAAAGTCTTCCATTACTTTGATCCATTCAACAACTGGTTTTAACAGAACTCTTTAGTATATGTACCATCTCTCGTACGAAGAACTTTTCTTCCAAATACTATAACAGATATCTTATTATGTAAGGACCTAGTCTTTATGGATAACAGTATCAAGTGAAAAACAAAAGCTCAATTCATACGAGAAGTACAAGGAAGCAAGAACTCCAAGATGATTGATGAAGAACTTATCGCACGAGAACTTGGAGTTGCCATACGAGAACTTGATGTTCTAGCGCGAGAACATCTAGACAGTATTTATAGATGTTTTTCCTTTATATTTCATAATGTGTGTTCATTTTGTAAAAGTACTCTGAGGGTGAGAGAGCACAGAGTTGTGTGATAG
Source organism: Flaveria sonorensis (assembly GCA_025506505.1). Classification (NCBI taxonomy): domain Eukaryota; kingdom Viridiplantae; phylum Streptophyta; class Magnoliopsida; order Asterales; family Asteraceae; genus Flaveria; species Flaveria sonorensis. The sequence continues at coordinate 25,600 of JACCIY010000058.1, read as the reverse complement.
GCCACCCAAGGGGAGCTCACCTCAGGTGGATCGAGATTAAATGATGTATACTCATTTGGTATTGTAATCATTTGATTAATAATATTCGATTGACTTTGTTTAATGTTTGTTGATATCACACAAGCACACATCCATCTTAATTTGATTATCAAGTGCAACAAAATATGGAATCGATCGTGATGAGGGCTTTACATTTGGTATCAGAGCAAGGTGTTGCTCCTGATACACGGATTTTCATTCCGCAATCATCTGTATTAAGACATTAAACATGGAAGTTGAAGATCTAAAAGGTTTAGATTGAGTTTGGACCGGTTTCGAAGGAGAAGAAGATGAAACCAAGGGTGAACACACATGAAATCAACTTTGTTACTTGCTACAATGATGATCTGCATTAATACGCTCAGTATATTCAAGTTATGATGGTGAAAATTGAAGAACTGAGATCGTAGCAGTGAATCAAACACAAAAATTCGATTTAGACGAAGTTTTCGCACAAATAACCGCTTTTTGCAAAAACTTGGGGCAGTTTTCGCATCGGTAACCGCTTCTTGCGATATCTTGGAGTTGTCGAGTGAGAACATCAAGTTCTCGCGCGAGAACATGTACCTAGTTCATATGCGAAAACTTCATCAAGCGAAACTTCATCATTCGCACGAAAACTTTTACTATCAACTTGATTTTTGCGAAAACTTTGCAAAAATACAAGAACATTGTCTAGATGCGAAAACTTGTTAGTTTGCGAAGGTTTAGAACAAGTGTTTTAGCCCAAATCTAGAGGATGCCAGATGATTTGAAGTTTGGTACTCAAAACGGGGTTTTGTGATGTTTGAACAAGTTCAAGATTCTATATTTATAACATTTGATTCGAGTCGCTCGTGAATTGAAACTTGACAATGTGGGCTTATCTTATCTTGCTGATTGGGACAATGATCGAACGGGTTGATTAAGTGAAGAATCAAGATTGTTTGGTATTCTTGCTCTGAAAATATGAACTTATTACATCTTACATAGGGGGAAGAATACTTTAGATGATCTAGTTTGTCATCACAGAATCTTGTCATCGGATTGAAGAATCGGGTTCTTCAAGAATCCAAAATGGAAGTTGTACCTCTTTGTCATATGCCTAATACATCTTAAGTTATAAGTAATCTTAATTGATTCAGACGTGATATCTTTTATGAAGTTATACATTAGAAGGATGTTATAGCTGAGGGAGAAGACTAAAGTGAAAGATACCCAAGGATCAGATAATTCATAAAGATGAGTAACTGAAGTCAAACATAACTTGATATCATAATCTATAGGGGGAATTGTAAGAACCTAGTGTTTATGGATTAAAATATCAAGTGAAAAACAAAAACTCAATTCATGCAAGAAGTATAAGGAAGCTAGAACTCCAAGATGATTGATGAAGGACTTATCGCGGGAGAACTTGGAGTTGCCGCACGAGAACTTGATGTTCTCGCACGAGAACATCTAGACAGTATTTATAGATGTTTTTCCTTTGTATTTCATAATGTGTGTTCATTTTGTAAAAGTGCTTCGAAGGCGAGAGAGCGCAGAGTTGTGTGATAGGCCACCCGAGTAGAGCTCACCTCGGGTGGATCGAGCTTAAACAATGTATACTCATTTGATATTGTAATCATTTGATTAATAATATTCGATTGAGTTTGTTTAATGCTCGTTGATATCACACAAGCACATATCCGTCTTAATTTGATTATCAAGTGTAACAAAATGTAAAATCGATCGTGATGAGAACTTTATAATATCTTTACATATTAATAAAAATTAACTTGGGGGTCACATGATTTTTTTAGAGCTCACATCAAACGTTATAAATTTATTTAAAAATTTTAATTTTAATTTTTTGATAATATAACTGAGAAATCAGTTATGTTAAACTTTACGAATATATTAAATATTTTTTAAATAAATAAATTTTCATCTAATATGATAATGAATATCTCTAATGGTCGATATATCGACTTTTTAGAAATCACTACTTAATTAGTATTGTTTACATATCATATAAATTATTATAATATAGCATACTAAATTGAAATTTTAATCCAAATATTATTAATACAAATGTTACACCTGATTATAGTTTTTAATTCTTACAATTTTCCAAACCTAATTATAAAAATCTTCATTATTTTCAAATTATTCAATACGAGAATAATTAAAATTTGAATTGCAATTAATTAATAAAATCATATGAAACTTTCCAATTTAAAAACATTTTCATAATACATATTTTTTAAATATTAGTAATAATTCAATCAAATTAACCTTTTTATTTTCATTCAAAATTTTCAAAATCAGTTTTTTTAATTCACATTTACAAACAAAATTTTAATCTGATTAACAAATAACAATTTTACTATAATGAATTATCAATATTCACAATACAAAGCTTTTCAATATTATACTAAAAACATGTCGAACTTATCAAATTTTAGGAATATTTTCACAATTTTTTTTTATCTAAAAGACATTATTTGAATATTCACCCACCAATTTTAAACATATATTTTAATGCTAAATCTTTTCTTATTATTTTCAATTCACATTAGTTACTAATATTTTAACACTTTCATCCGTAGAATCAGTATAAGACTCCCCGATGATAAATTCCTTTTATATATAAAGAAAGATGATATCCACTTGTATGTTTTCCGATAACAATAAATAGAGTCAAGTATAATCACTTTCTAGGGTTAGGATGTATTTGAAATATCTAATCTTTACATATGATTAGTTGTATGTACAGAATGACTAAAACTATTAACTTTAGATAAAAAGGTAATGCCACAAATAAAACATCAACCGTTATTTACAAGGAAACTTTTAAAGTGTTATGAACGATCGTTGTTAGTTTTCATTTTTCATTATTTTGGGTAATGTATAATCTATCTTCATTTACCAGAAGTACTTATAGATCACTCCAAGAAAATTAGGAATTCATGACCGCCTTTCCGGTCGTAAAACGGTCGCAATTACCCCGTTGTGGTTGTTATGCAACTAAAAATGTGGTGGGAAAAACATATGTTGCAGTTGCTCTGTTGTGACCATTTTGTGACCGCCATTATATCTGCACGTGAATGTCGGACCATAATTACCGTTGCGAATCTTGTGACTGCTTTGCTACCATTTAACGACAAACCTTTTTTGTGATTGCCGCTATTTGCGACCGATTTGCCACCGCCATTTGCTACCAATTTGTGACCATTCCTTTCGTGATCATTTTTGTCGCAATAAAATCGCAAATATCGTACCAAAAAAATTAAAAAAAATAGTTTTAAATATATAAATATTGTAAATCATATAAATATAAAAGAAAACACAAATCAAACAAAAAATCTCGATAAAAGATGCTCAATATTTACAAAATATTATTTGAGCTCTCTACACAAATCAAACTAATAGTGTTGTATCCATTGACAGTTACACAAATTCCTATCCATGGTATATAGACCTTTCAACTAAGACAACGCATCTTGAAGCCCGTTAGAACTTAGAATATGCTTAGTAATCGAATTGTCAAATAATGAAGGTACTCATGGTTTGAAACATGTTGCTCACGTTCTATTGGTTAAAAGGCATGTGTATTTTGTTATTAAAACCACAAGATCCTTTCAAGATCAAATGATGAAATCAAAATGTGTATTTTATGATACATAAAATAATATCATAATAGCTTGCCTTTTTGAAATTGTAGTCTTTCCAATAGCCGGTTCACTAATGAGTACAAGGTCGTTCTTGGTTCTCCTCCTTGAGAGAATCTGGATGCATCTGCATATATATTCTCTTCCGGTAACAAGGTCAAGCTTTCCTTCTATGGCCATGGCTGACAAATGTTTACCATACTTCTCTAGTGATTCGTACTTCCCCTCAGGGTTCGTAGTTCAATAAAGACTTAAAAAAATAGTATATTAGTTTCTGATCCAATTAGATATCGTAGTTTACATATCGATATCCAAATTTACATATCTAATTACTTTTTTTTTGAACGACTGGTTAGTGGTTAGTGGTTAGTTGTTAGTATCACCAAGTTAGTAATATTCGCCAATATTAAGGTTTGAACCTTGAACCTCCAAGAGAGGCAAAGCCTCCCACCTCTCCCTTGACCACTAAGCCAAGAGATCATTGGCTACATATCTAATTACTAGTGAGAAGTTTGTGCATTCATGATCACTTCAGGTATATTGTCCTTTAATTATTTCTAAAATTACAAATCTTGTCATTTAACTTTGATAAGTATATTGAGTGTTTTTTATTTGATAATTTGTCACATCTTACGTCCTTTCAACTAACACGACTTAACTTTTTCTGATAGATTTCTATAAATGACAATTTTACTCTTACTTTTAAAGACTAAATGTGTAATGTTCATCCTATTGTAAGGATCAGTAAAATATGTAGATCAATCTCGTAATAAAAACGCGGAATATTGACATTACTGTTAATATTGAATCAATTGATGAACATGAACACAAGATGTAAATAACTTCGATTAGTATTGCTCTCTGATTTGATTACAAATTATAGTAATTGCATAATCAGGAAATGAACAAAAGCTTACTAATTACATTACAAAACTCCTATTTATACAAAACTAAGAGTTCTCGCGCGACTTGATGTTGTCGCGCGAGAACCAATTTTCGCGTGGCAACTTAACTTCTCGCAAGGCTTGATCTTCTTATCTTGATTTGATTTCCCGAGCCTCTAGGTTCAACCCCTACAATCTCCCCCTAGACTCGGTAAATCAATTCTTTTAGAAATCCATATCATCAACCTGATAGTTGCCTCCATAAGCATACATCTTGTTGGTCAAGGTCTTCGTAATCATCCAACCGAACTATGCTGCTATGAAATGTAAAGATTCATCAGCTGCAGTTGGACAAGCCTGCAACTTCATCAAATTTTACTTTTTAAATTTGAGCAAATTCACAGGGTCGATGACACTGTATTCTCTTTCTTCACACTTTATCAACGCATGACCCGTCTCCTTTTCACAACTCCACCCTTTAAGCTTTGACAAGCTGTTAATTGGCACAAGAGCGTGAATAGGGATCTTCTTCGCATACCTCGGATATCTATAAATCCTTATCTCATAGGCTTGTTAGTGTTTGGATCAATCTGGGTCTCATCTTCAATGAGTTTAGATTTAGCAGTTTTGAAGTCTTTGAAGTTGGTTTTACTTTGCTTCCAAATCATATTTCTGATCCAATTCGCCTTGCTGTAGTTACTAGGGTTTATGAACGGAACACGACCCATGGCATATAAATCTGATGCTCGTAGAGTATGAAAGTCGTGTTCGTCTTGGAAATACTCAATAGCTCCACCCTTTCTCTTCACTACATACATCTTCTTCTCTTTATCGTAAGCCCAACTGATAATAGGTTCTGAGTTCCCGTACCTTGTGAAAGGTTTGGAATGCCTCTGCGTGTGAATATAAGCTGGTGGAGGAGGAGCTGCAACAATTAAGTTCCCGACCTGACGCACAACACTTTCACCTGTAACATTGGTTGTCTTGTCAGTCGTTTGTTGAGTGCTCGTCTCTCCTATGATTTCTCCCTCTTCAATCAAAGTGTCTGAAAACAAGTCTTTAAGACAATTTTCAAATATGTGTGTATACTCTATTCCATCTTCTAAATCATCAAAATTTCTAAATTCTTCTTCTTTCTCCTCAGCAATGATCTTTTGCTGGAATGTATAAAATTCTTTTTCATAGGCCGCTTCTGTAGCAGGGTCTAATGGTGTGTACTCAACTGTATCATCGGGACTTGGTCCGGAGACATTTTCAATACCCGATGATCCAGCAGTACCTGTAGCTATACCCATATCTCCTCCCTGATCATCATCATCATAATTTCCATCATCATCATCCTCATCATTATTACCATCATCATCATCCTCATCATCATCCACATCACCATCATTACTTGAATCATAATCTATCATGTTTAAACCATTATCTTAATCATCTACTGGGTCAGGAATGGGCATCATATGCTCAGGCTCCACAAATGCCTCGCTAGTGTAAACTACAGGTTGATCCTTAGTAGTCATATGAATATCAATGGTAGGTGGCTCTTGACCAACATCAGCAGTCTCTGTTGTCCCTTCTTGAACAACAGGATCAATAGGATGCTCTGTGGTAGTAATTGGATCTTTAGCAGGTTCTGGATTCGCAGGTTGCTGTCCACTACTTTCTCCAACTTTTGTGGTCTGTTATGTAAATGAAAAAGACACACAAGAAGTGAGGTCTCTCAGATTCTGCTCTAGGATCTGAACATAGCTCTGATGTTCAAGACACTTGATCCTCTCATCCTTCTCAGACAACTGTCTCTGTATATCATCTATCATCTGAGTCTTCTCCAACATCTCTCTCTTCAAATTACATACACGTTCATCAAGTGTGATAAGTATAGGTGAACTAGTTGAAGTACTAGCACCCTGTCTATGCTCAGGTGGAGTGTTGATGAAGTCTTCCATACATATGGTCTCCTCATTAACTTGATCTCTTGGAGGTGTGCTCAACAAGTCAGCAGTAGAAGTGGGCACATCAGATGGTGTCACAGTTGGTGTAGCCTCACTTACTATGACTGGAGTCTCAGTAACAGTAACATCTTCCTCAATTGGCATAGTGGTCACGGGGGTCCGATGTTTTCTTAACACGTCACGTCCTCTACCCCTACCATAAGGACTATCACCAGCCCTTCTAGCCATCCTCTTCCTCCTACCTCGACTAACAACTGTCTCTTCTGGAACAAAATATGCATCACGTTCCTCAGCAGTGCGTTTTGCAGGAGTTTCACGCACTCTGGGATGTTCTTACAACACATAAGATACGTTTCCAATCTGATCACTATCAGTCTCACTCCCTAAACTGAACCAAGAATCTTTCTCAGCATCTATATCAGTTCCCCTTGGCTGTGAACTCTCAGTGACATCTTCAGGAACAATATTAGAAGAGCCAGCTTGTTCAGCTTGTGTGGCCACTTCTTCAGTCTCTTGTGCTTCTGGCTAAAAACCCTCTACAAATCTTCCCAGTTTTGCAAAATTAACTCCATCCCAGGTATTTCCTCTTTCCCCGATAAGATAAATGAAAATATCCTTCTTCATCACTATGACAGCATAGGTAGATGAGTTGGATACTGCTAACTCAGGATGAGCAGCATTCACTATAAGCTGAATGAATCGTGGGTAGATCATAAAATTCTTCCCAACAGTCGCTATCACATTCTTCTGTAACTCAGCAAAGATAGCCTTGGATATGCTGAAAGGGAGTTAATCAACAAGTGATATCATCAGTGATCCGAAAACAGCACTTAGACTATCCATGCCAGCTTTTAGATTGCTAAGGCAATGAATAACTACTTGAAATAAGTACTTCTAAAACGGTGGAAGATACTTCTTCTCTAGAGATGGATATCTATGATCATATCCCATTCTCTTAAGGTGGTTTCGTACTACCTCATCATCGATCTTCACTGGTGAGTTGGGTTGATCTTCAAGCAATAACACACTGTTGATCACTTTAGCTATGATAACAACCCTCTACCCTTTCACAGTAGTAGAAATACAGGGTTCACCATCCTGATCAGTCTTATTAACTGCTGTCTCCCAAAACTGATCGATAACATCAGTGAAAATAGTGGGATTAGCTGAAATGGCATAATGAATCCGAGACATCTTCAACCCATGAATAAGTAATCTAAACAGGGCTTTATCATCCGGTATGTCTCCCAGATACGCCACAGCATTATGGTTTTATTAAAAACCAAAGGACGTGCCATCTGAAACATAGAACAAACTTAATAAGAATAAACATATTTCAAATATGAAACAAAATTTCAAATTAAAAACAAAAATTTACACTTAGAAAAATTTTTGAAAAATGGAACTTCTAGCGCGAAAACATCAGCTTCTCGCACGAAAGCTTTATGTTTCAGTCTTTACTTGTCGCGCGACAAGATGGGTTTTCGCTTGAAACTGACTTTGACTAAAAAGTCAACATCTCGCGCGACAAGTCAAATCTCATGCGAATATTTCTGTGCAAGTTTGAAAGTTCTTGCATCTGTTCATATTCAGCCTACTTTTCGAATGTGAAAAAACTGTGAGATTTCAGAATTTCAATTGTTCAATTTTAAAGTGTTTCAACCATTAAAACTTGATTAGTAGGTGTCGCCTAAGTCATTTTAAAGGTTTAACATGTTTAATTTATCATGTATTCGTCATATGAACTTTCGGTCAAGTATCAAACACATTCAAATCTGAACAAAGTCATCTATATACCTTGTAAATCACTAATAAAACCCAATACGAAGTAGATGAACACTATAATCAAAGTTTAACAAGTTTCTATACATAGAATTTTGAGAGAGAAATTTCTGAAGTTTTCGTGCGATAAGTGTTACTTTTCGCACAATTGTAGTATTTAAAGTACTTTGACTTCTCGTGCGAGAAGTCAGAGTTCTCGCATACAGAGACTTTTCGCATCAGCTGAACTGTTCGCATTTGTTTTGAACTTCTCACATTAGATGAACTTTTCGCATTCGACAAGTTCAATTTTCCTTTTAAAATTTTCAATTTTTTATTTTTATTTTTCAAATTTTTCAACAATTTAATTATTCTTTAAGCCATTTGATTTTTTATGAAAATAATTATGTTTAACTAAGTGTTTATAATTATTCTAACACCCTTAATTTTGTAAAAGATATAAAATTGAAACAAGTAGAAAAACATATGTAAACAAACAATATTGATTGACTAATTATTTACTTAGCTATTTTTGATAAATTTTCAAGTACAAGATCATATTTCTTAGAAATCGATCATTACCATCATCCAGCTTTATTATAAATAGAACATGTTATGTTGATTGTCAATATATTGTGTCCAGTTTAAACTTAGACTTCAAGTTTACTTAGACACATAAGCTGTGAAATTTATCATGTTTTGATTAAATTATATGTCTCTAGTGTGTCCTACAATCAAAACTCCTGTAAAACCTTATCCAACTTCAAGACACTTTCGAGATTTCAAGTCACCTCAACTTGACTTTAACCTTTCACTTCTGATCAGCCTTTTTAGAATGAATTTTCTAATATAATATCTATTATGAACATAACTAGCCTGAGAAATGTTTTTGAACACAGAATATTAACAAGTTTTAGGACTTAATAACAGCCAGTCAGACTTATGTTTTTGCCCTCGCAGGACGTTTAGGACTTACATGACAAGTCGGACTTACATGCCCCATCTTTTGATTTTGACTCCTGTGTCAGAACATATTCTCAAAAAAAAAAAAATATTTATCATATAATATGTATGTCTATAAGATATATTTTATTATAGTGCTCATTGGCATCTTTTATTCCTATATGGCCTTTTGGCTTTTTTTTGCTCATTTTGTTTGTTTTTCTCTTTTGTATTTTGTTTTCATTTGTATATCTATTTTTGCATTTTGATTTTTACATATATATACAATATCTGAAAGAAACTGAATTAGAAAGTAACTGACTTGAGTATGACCAGACTATAACTCTCAGTCTGTTTTAGCATGGAATCAGAGTTACCATAAAACCTTGATGAGTTATCCACTTCAATCATAGATAGTTACTTTTAGTGCATCACAGAACATAGTGCTTTTCATTTTTGAATGTCCAGCCTATCAACATATCAAACATAATCCAAGTTAATTTATTGTAAGCCTTAGGATGCATTGAATCAAAATCTAAAAAATGTACTATCATTTCCATAAACTCTTGAAAATTTAATTTTCTCAATTTTGAAAACCAAAATCTTTTTGTACTTTTCTTCAAACTATTTACTCCCACTAAGAACAAAATCTTTTTAAGTATTTTCAAATTTTCTCCCCTTAAAATTGTGATTTTAAACAGAAAATAACAATTTTAATGAAAAATAAAGAAAAATATTTTGTAAAGGGTGTAAGAATAAAAATTAACCAAAGTTAATCATTTCTAAAGATTTAACTAAAAAGTCAAATCTGGAATGATCAAACACCTTAGTAAACAAATCAGCAATGTTGTCATCTGTGAAAATTGATTTCAAATGGATAAGTTTGCGTTCAAAGCAGTCACGAATGAAATGCATGCGGATGTCAATGTGTTTTGTCTTTGAATGCTGATTTGGATTCTTCACAATGTTTAAAACTGTAGTATTTTCATAAAAGATTTTAGTATCATAAATATTAAGGCCATAATCAAGGAGTTGTTGTTGAATCCAAACGATTTATGAACAACAACTTGATGCAGCCACATATTCAGCCTCTGCAGTGGATGTGGATAATGTCTGCTATTTCTTGCATTACCATGAAATCAACCTATTGCCAAGAAATTGACAATCGCTAGTAGTAGATTTCCTATCCAAGTTACATCCTGCATAATCACTGTTAGTATAAGCAAATAAATTGAACTCAAAATTTTTAGGATACCAAAGGCAGAGTGTTGGTTGACCCTTGAGATACTTAAAAATCCTCTTGACAACTGTCATGTGAGATTCCTTTGGATTACTTTGATAACGTGCACACTAACAAACATGAAATATGATGTCTGGTCTGCTTGCAGTGAGATACATCAGAGATCCGATCATTGATCGATACATGTGTTGATCAACATCTTCTCCCATGAGATCTGGAGTCAAAGTAGGACGAGAAGACATAGGAGTAGGAGATGTCTTGGAGTCTTGTAATTTGTATTTATCTAGGATACTGTGAATATACTTTTCTTGATGTATCAGTATTCTCTTATCATCTTGTTTAACTTGAATGCCCAAGAAAAACATCATTTCACCAAGAGAAATCATCTCAAATTTCTTCTTCATAACTGCTTCAAATTTCTTGCACAAATCATCATTGGTAGATCTGAAGATAATATCATCGACATAAACTTGAATGAGAATAAGATCATCACCAGTCTTTCGTATGAATACAGTTTGATCAATGGCACCTCTTGTATAACCATTTGCAAGCAAATGTTCAGTGAAAATGGCTTACCAAGATCGAGGTGCATGGTGTAAACCATAAAGTGCTTTGTCTAACTTGTAAACATAGTCCGGATGATCTGGAACTTCAAAACCTGCTGGTTGGCAGACATAGGTTTCTTCTTTCATTTCATCACATAAGAAAGCAGTTTTGACATCCATTTGATATACTTTAAAGTTTTTGTAAGAAGCATATGCTAGAAAAATTCGTATAGCTTCTAGTCTTGCAACAGGAGCGTATACTTCTTCATAATCAAGCCCTTCAATTTGATAGAATCCCTAAACAACAAGTCTGGCCTTGTCGCGGACAATCACATCCTTTTCATTCGTCTTGTTCTTAAAAACCCATTTCGTACCGATTGGCAATTTACCCTTTGGTAATTCACACAGATGCCATACATTCAGCTTCTTGAATTGCATCAGTTCGTCCTGCATGGTCTCTACCTAACTGTTTTCTTTTAATGCTATTTTAACATTCTTCGGCACAACTTGTGATAGAAAACATGAATATAAACATGTATTTATCGTTCCTGATTGACTCCGAGTTTGGACACCTTGTGATAATGGACCAATGATTGTAACTGTTGGATGGTCTCTATGAATTCTCAACTACGGAAAAACATCTTTAGAGATAACTTCATCTAAGATAGACATGTGTCCAACTGGTTTGTCAGCATTGCTCCCTCCTTCAGGTTGATAAACAATATCTTCGTCTTGAATATCATTATTGACAGGAAGATCTTCAAATGGTACTTGAATTGTATCAACTGGATCAACTTGAGTAGAAGAGGAACTCTGATCAGAAACTTATGGAGCTTGTTTAATAACTAGATCATCATGAGGTAAATCCATTTCAGAAATAGAAGTTGGAATGGCCGCAAAACTTGAAGAAGAAGGTATATATGAAGATATTCCTTTTGTTTGAGGAGTCATAGATCCAATGTCATCAGCAAAGATATCTAGAACTGAGGATGTCAAAGGTAGATTAGCAGGAGAAACAATAGATGGTTGATTAAATGTTTTAAATAAAGAAGCATAATCATAAACCCATGAAGGTGCAGAACCTGAATATGTTTTGTTAGATTCATGCCAATCAATATCAAATGACTCAATTATTTTTTTTGATCTTTTATTATAAACCCGATATGCTACTTTGTTGGCTGAATATTCAACAAAATAACATTCATCAGCTTTTTCATCAAATTTTGATTTAGACTCGGATGTGTTTAACAAAGTACAATAACATCCAAATGTTTTGAAATATTTGACTTTGGGTATATGTTTGAAAAAGATTTCATAAGGAGTCATATTTTTTTGTTTATTGATTAACACACGATTCTAAACATAACATGCAGTGTTAACAGCTTCAGCCTAAAAGAATGACTGTAATTTGGCTGTTGATAACATAGTTCTGGCTGCTTCAATTAAAGTTTTGTTTCTTTTTTCAGCAACTCCATTTTATTGTAGAGTTCCTGCAGAACTAAATTGTCTTGCTATCCCCTTTGAATCATAGAATTCATTCAATGTACGATTGCAAAATTCTGTTCCATTATCACTGCGTATGCATTTGATTGTTTTGTCTATCTAATTTTCCACGAGTGTCATGAATTTTATTAGCAAATGAGGTGCCTCATTTTTGGTTGCTAAGAAGAAAACCCATGTAAATCTAGAAAAATCATCAGTAATGACTAAACAATATGCACGACATCCAAAACTCAAAACACTAACAGGACCGAATAAATCCATGTGTAATAATTGAAGAATAGAGTCAATTTTGGTATGAACAATTGGTTTATGAGGAAGTTTGTGTTGTTTGCCTTTTGAACAAGACAGACAATGTTCAGTTCGTTGAAATTCTTTCAAAGGTAAGCCAACAACATGATTTCCTCTAACGAGTCTGTTCATAGATTTAACATCGCTTTTTAGATAACAAACCCGACTCAGTTACAAAGAATGTGTACCATTCATGTCTAGTAAATACGTGTCTTTGTCTCTCGGAGTTCTTAATAAAATCCCTTCATCAGGAATTACAAAGCCGGGTTTTAGAATAAGACATTCTTTATCAGTGAAATGTGTTGAATACTTTTTATCACATATTTGAGAGACACTAAGTAGATTATGTTTTAGTTCCTTTACAAAATTGACATCTTCAAAACGTAACACACCATTTGTCACTGTACCTTTCTTTGTAATCTTACCACCTTTATCTCCCGCAAAAATAACATATCCTCCGTTGTAAGGTTGTATGTTGTTTAACAGAGATATATTACTAGTCATGTGTCTTGAACAACCATGCAGGACCGTTAAAGGGTACTTAAGCTTACACTTAGTTAACACAGTTAGGAGGATCTTAAGATTACTAACAATTCAAATACGAAACTGTGAACCTTTACTGAAGATACAAGATAAACACAAGTAAAACAAGAACAAGAGCATAAGATAAAGTTTTCAAGGAAGTTGTATATTGCTTCTCTAGTTCTATTACAAGTGTTGTACAAGTATATTTTAATACAAGAACCGGAGACTACTTATACTACATCCTACAACCGTTAATATGCAAAAAGACAGTTGGAAATGACTAATCTAGACAACAAGATCAGCCTAAAGTCAAAAGACAGATTGCCTTTTGACTAGTGACTATGACAAGCCATAGCTCACTGACTTTCCTATTACAAAAAGCCAAGAAGGAACAAAAACAGAAACTTGCAGGCGAAGACCTTATCTACTTTATCATAAAGTATGGAAGTTTCACCAACTAGTGATAGCAGTGAACTACCAGAGCATGCAGTGAAAAGTAGATTGCTTTATGATAAAGTTGATGGAAAATGTATCTTTTCTCTCTCTTCAGAGGAAAATCAGTCTTGTCTTTAAACAGCTTTGGAAGACTTTGTCTTGAGAGCTTCGGAAGACTTCATCTTTTACCTTAGGGAGAGTTGAGTCTTTGGCTTTGGAAGATTTTACACTTAGAATATTTTCCAAGTTCAGTGTAAAGCTTTCGTAACAGTTTCTTCTGAACTTTAGCTTCGGAAGATTTTACACTTAGCATTTTTCTTGAGTGTGTAAAACTTTCGAAGCTAGTTCACCTTTGTTCTGAAGTGCATGTTGGAAGACTTGGTTGTTTTGGTATCTTTTGGTTGCATCAGCCTCTTAACTTCAGAGGTTCCTACAAACTCCCCCTAGGCTGATGCTACCAAAACAGAGAGGTTCTTCAGACTGGGATAGTCCACATGAGGATCTTCAGAATTCCTTTCTTCATTAGTAGATCTGGATTCTTCAGACTCATGAAGTACCTTCTCATGTCATAGAGATCATGCAAAGGGAGTTTAAGCATGTCACTTATGAAGTAGACATGTTGTTCTCCCTGATCTCTAGTGACATACCATCTGTCTGGATCTTCAGCAAAGTCTAGGATAGAATTTGTCTTCCAATAGAATGAGGCTCTACTATGATAGGAGTTGGTTGAGAGTCCTTTTCATGTACTTCCTCAGGATGTTCTGACTCATCCTGAGGTTGGGATGAGGATGCCTTTCTTCTTTTCTTCTTTGAAGATGATCTTCTTTTGGCCATCCTCTTTTTCCTCCCTGATGATTTTAACTGAGAGGGTTGGTCTTCAGTACCAGGTTCTTCAATGGATTCCCTCTCAGTTGGGATCTCCACTCTTCCAGTTTTAGAAGGAGAGGGAGGAGAACCCTGCTATGGGTTAGAAGATGAAGTTGGCTGTTGTGCAGCTTTAGGTGCAGGTGGTGTTGTCTCTGTAGGTTCCACCTTTACCTCAACTTCAGGTTGCGTTTGACTTGATGATGAATGAAGGTCCACAAGCTCTCCCCTTTTTATCTTCTGCTTGATTACCCTTATGTGCTTATCCATTGTGGATAGAGACATGGGACCAAGCCTCCTTCTGGAGAACCCATACAGCTTCAAAAGCTCATCATCCTCTGCCTATCTGCAGACTTTTTCTGACTTTTCTGGATGATGGCTCTTGATTTTGCAGCTTCTTCCCTTTGCCTCTTCTTTGCAGCTTGCCTTTCTTTCTTGGCTTGCTCTTCCAGCTGCTTATTGTATTCAAATAATATATAATCATAAGACAAGGGAAGGAGTGCAGGTGCCTGATAGAGACCTGTGGCACTCAGGTAGTTGATCATTTTTAATCATTCTTCTTCATCAACTACCTGAGGTTGTTCAGCAGCCACAGTCTCTGACTCAGGACTTTCTTGAACTGGGGAGAGGACAGGAATGTTCTTGTAAAGCCTTTTTCTCCTCATTTCTTCCTTGTGTTTGAGGGTCAAGGCTGCATCCTCTACTTCCTTCCTCTCCTTTGACAATTCAATGTCAGCCAGTTCATTTAACTCCTCTAAGGGGAGAGAGATGAGTTCATCTATGTTGTAGTTCTTGGTCCCCAGATAGTTGAGCCTAGCTTCCCTTAATTAATCTTCTTGAGTGTTTGGTACAGGGGCAACCAGAATTGCAACTTGCATGAATCCTGGGGAACCACTTGAACTCTCTCCCCTCAGCTTCCTCTTCCTCTCTCTTTTTTCTTCTTCAATCTCTTCAGGAGACATCTTCCTTTTTCCTTTGTCAATTGCAGATCTTGATGACTCAGTCCGAGGAGAGCTTTGGCCTTCATTGCTTGATTCAGCAGTCAAGCTCTGGCCAGAGATAGGTTGTGAAGCACCATCACCAGCTGGTGCCTCACTGAGGGTATGGGGTGCTAGAGGAGATCTTGTCTCAAGGTTCACAGTCTCAGCCTCTGGGCCTTCAGTCAAGGGTTTCCCTTTGAAGCTAATCTTGGGGTCTACCTCAACATTTAGTTGACCAAAGGCTTCAACTGCTAGCCTCTGTCTATATGATGCAGTTCTCCTTTTGAATTCTGCCAGCACCCAGTCTTGAATTGGATTGGCTAATCTGACAGCTTGTCTGTTATTGCTTGGGTTGACAAGTGCCAGATCTACCAAGTTTATACTCTCATAGAAACTCAGGGTGGAGATGTTGAGAATTTCTTGTTGACCCAGAGCTCTAGAGATCACAAGAGCTTTCCTATCACTGTCATACCCCCAACCCCAGATTAGGTTCTTAGATGGGGCAGACATTGCTCTTGGTACTCCCTCCTCAAACAGTTATTGAATGAGTAGTTCCAGATCACTGTCTAGAGGAGGTTGCTGAGCATGGACAACTGTAAGATAGGATGGTGAGTCCTGTATGTCCATACTTGAGGAAGAACTCCCAGGTTCTGTGGCTATCAGAACTTCCTCCCCCTTTTTAGTAGTATCACCCTCATGCATAGGTGAGCTGGGGAAGTGATCCATAAAATCCATAGGTTCTTGTGGACCTGGATGAGTTTGTCCTATAGGTCTCTCAGCTAACTGGCCCTTGAGATCGGTGATCTCAAGTTGCTGGTCATGGACCCTTCCTTGCAAGATAGTCACCTGTGATTCAAGGTGAGCTATCTGTGAAACCAGTTGGGTGCAGATGTCTTCGAGTTGGTGCACCCTGAGTTTCAGACTCCCCTCATCTTCAGTTGAAGAATCATTGGGGGATGAAAGAGGTGAACCGAGGTCTGCTCCTTCACCACCAGCATGGGGTTCTTGGCTGCTAGATTTCCCCTGCCCAATGACAGTGTCAAGAAGCTGGGTTGCCGTGGTTGAGGTCTTAAAGATGTAATCACTGGCAACAGTGAGAGCCTCTTCCACATGGATCTCCTAGACAATCACAGGAAGATCCACCTCAGTTTGGGATGTCTGATGTGGGCTAGACATGGGTGAAGTAGGAGTACTCATCTCCTCTTGAGTGTGGGTAGAGAGGGGAGAGTCATGATACTCACTGAAACCCAAATCTTCATCAGAGTACAAGTCAAGGCTGGGTATGGGGCGGTTGAGATCAAGAGGCTGGGGATGGTAGCTTTCCCCTGAAGGTTGATCACTAGAGTGTTGAGACTCAGAGTGATGGATTAAGGCTGTTTGTGGAGTTGTGAGCTCATCAGGCTGAGCATGAGGAACCTCAGCACTGATTGTTTGAAAGATGGGAGTGGTCTGCTCCTCAGGGGAAGTGGGAGCTCGAGATTCCACTTCCTCCTATATGGGTGATATGGGGCCTGCACATGCTCAGTAGCAAGTGCAGGGGTTCGCTTGGATTTTCTTAGTAGGTGATTTTGATGGTAGGTTGTATTTGAGGTGGGTGAGAAGTAGAGGGTGTTGTTCATCACTAGCTGGGGCTGTAGGATGTCACCCTGAGCAATGAGCTCAAACATTTTCGGGACAGGGTTGTTCTACCCCTGAGAAACCAACAGTTGGCTTTTTCAATATCTTGAAAATGCCGGGCCTCATATGTGCAAGTTTAAGAACATTACCTGTTCCCCTCAATGTGGTCCCAATTCATAGTTGAGAATGTGTTGAACATACCGGGGGAACATGTAATATTCTAAGGAATCCAAATTCGCTAGTAAATTTGTAAATACAAACTGAGAGTACTTGAATTTGACCCCTTGAACCATCCCATGGACAATAAAGGAGAGGTCTTCTGGAATCTGGTCCCATCCTCCATGTTTGTTGGATAGGCTATGTATGACGACATGGAGGAGGTATTTCCATTGGAATGAGACCTTCCCCTTCCTGAAGGTTTTGACCGAAAAGTCACCTTCGTAGCCCATCTGTGCAAAGGATTGGTTGACAGCAGCTTTTGGAAAGGACACTCACCTGCTTCATCATCCAGCTGCAAATGGGTGTTTATAATGGCTGGAGTGATCAAAACCATCCTCCCCTGCACTGTGGTAGATAGTGCCTTCTCCCCGTCCATGGTGACCTCTTTACAGGTCCGCCAGAACTCAAGCAACTGATCCTCATAGAGAAGAGGATCGATTGTAAGGGAGGTGAAGTAAGTGTGACAAAGAAAGATACCTATACACATCTGAGAAGCTTGGATCCTTCTCAAAGTTTAACAGAGCAACTTGATTGTGTTGCCTGTGTAGGTGCATGGTGAAATTAGGGTTGTTACGACGATCAAGATTGGCCATTGGAAGAAGCTTTGTAGTGAAGGAAAGAAGAAGAAGATGAAATTTGGGGGTAATTTTAGGTTAAGGAATAATGAGAGAAGTGAGATGAAATAGAACAGTTTGGAAAGATATACTCTGGATTTGAGACAAAGTTATGACAAAAAGAAAAACTTTGAAATCCGCAAGTGGGTCCTACTTCTGAAAAAGGCGCCCAAAAAGTTAGTTTTCTTGGAAGTAAAAAAAGCTTCTGAAGGCAATTTTGGTTTCGGAAGCTTTGCAATCAAAGCTTCCGAAAGCAATTTTGCTTCCGAAGGTAAATTTTCATCATTCTAAGAGATATCATTTTAAAAATTCGTTTTTCTTCCAAAGAGAACTGGGCTTATGAAGTGATCTCATAGACAACCTAGGACACACAGTTTAAAAAAATAATATTGATTAAGTTATTAAGAAATATCTACTCAAAGTTAATCATCCCAATAGCTGATACAAGATATTTAAATCTCTGTTCATCAAATGCTTTTGTGAACAGATCGGCATATTGTTCATTTGTGTTAACTTTGATTAGTTTTATCAATCCCTTTTCAAAATTATCCCTAATCAGATGATACCTGATGTTGATGTGTTTAGTCCTTGAGTGCTGCACAGGATTCTCTGTAATAGAGATGGCACTGTTGTTGTCTATGGATGGGAGTCTCTTTGAAATTGAACCCATAGTCTAGCATCTGATTCTGAATCCAAAGCACTTGAGCACAGCAGCTGGCAGCAGCGATGTATTCAGCTTCAGCAGTTGATGCAGACACACAGGATTGCTTCTTGCATTGCCAAGAGACTATCCTTCCACCCAGGAACTGACACCCCCCAGATGTGGACTTTGCAGTCATGTTGCAGCCACCATAATCACTATGTGTATAAGCATACAGATTGAAGTCTGAATTCTTTGGATACCAAAGGCCTAGATTTGGAGCACCTTTGAGATATCTAAGGATCCTTTTGACAGTGATTAGGTGTAACATCTTGGGGTTGGCTTGATATCTTGCACATATGCATGTGGCAAACATGATATTAGGCCTGCTAGCAGTAAGATACATAAGTGACCCAATCATAGCCCTGTAGAGATGTTCATCAACACACTCCTCCTCAAGATCAGGACCAAGGGAGTGGTTTCTAGCTATGGGTGTCTTTGCAACCTTACAGCCAGTCATCTTGAATCTTCTAAGTATGTCCTGTACATACTTTAACTGACTGATGAAGATGCCATTTTCAACCTGCTACACTTGAATTCCTTGAAAGAAATTGAGTTCCCCCATGTCACTCATTTCAAATCTATTCTTCATCAGTATCTCAAAGTCTTTGCAGAGCTTTGGATTAGTTGAACCAAAGATGATGTCATCCACATATATCTGAACTAGCAATGTGTCATTTATTTTTTCTTTGATGAAGAGAGTCCCATCAATAGTACCTCTTTTGTATCCATGTTGATAGAGGTATGTTGATAGTGACTCGTACCACTTTCTTGGAGCTTGATGCAGTCCATAAAGGGCTTTATCAAGCTTGCAGATATAATCAGGATGATCTGGGTCTGCAAAGCCAGGTGGTTGTTTAATATAAACTTCTTCATCAATCACCCCATAGAGAAAGGCACACTTCACATCAAGCTGGTAGACCTTGAAATCCTTCGATGCAGCATAAGCCAGAAATATTCTTACAGCTTCAAGTCTTGCAACTGGAGCAAAGACATCAGTATAATCAATTCCTTCTTCTTGAGTGTATCCTTGGACAACCAGTCTAGCCTTGTTCTTGATGATGATCCCTCTATCATCTTTCTTGTTCCTGAATACCCATTTGGTTCCTATGACACTCTTCCCTTTGAGGAAGAGGACATAAGTTCCAAACCTTCTGTCTTCTGATTTAAAGCAGCTCATCTTGCATAGCTTCAATCCAACTTCCATCCTTCAAAGCCTCATCAACCTTCTTCGGCTCTATCTGGGATAAGAAACAAGAATGTAGACAAACATGGCTGTCATGAGCTTGTCCTCTTGTTCTTACCCCTGAGTCAACATTTCCAATGATGTTTGTGGAGGGATGTGACTTGTGGATCCGAAGTTGAGGGATCACAGCAAGTTGGTTAGACAGATCTAAATTTAAGAAATTCTGATCTGGCAATGAGGTGTCTCCCACCACATCAGCACACTTATCAAGAGAGACTTGATCCAATGAGTGTGTGACATCATTCATGTTGTCTTCAATGGAGTGGTTTTCAGCATCAAGAAATTCTTGATCACTGTCACCACCTCCAGTTCCTCCTCCTGCATTTGAAGTTCCTTCTCCTGAATTCTGAGCCTCTGAGCTGGAATTTGAAGGCAATTCATTTGAATCAGTAGTATTTGTCATGCTAGTGCTGATGGGAGCTTCAATTGCAGGGTTAGTCACCACTGGAGCTGAAGTAGTCTTCTTGTTTGGTCTTCTCAGCTTAAATCTTGGATCAGGATCTTCTGTTGACCTGTTATCTGTAGATCCTAAACATTCTCACAAGATTTGTTAAAACAGTTGGTAACTAAGTCAAGATCAAACAGCCAATCCGACCAGAACCTTTTACACAGGGTGTGTGTTCATTGAAAGTCACATTGGCTGACTCCTCAATGATTCTAGTTCTGAGATTGTATACTCTATAAGCCTTAGCTTGAGAAGAGTACCCAACAAAGTGGCCATCATCTGATTTCTCAGCAAACTTGGCTATTGATCTTTGGTATTCAAGATGGTGCAAGGACATCCAAATGTTCTGAGAAAACCAATGAATGGTTTCTTTTGTGCCACAGTTCATAAGGAGTCTTACCATGTGTCTTAACTACCAAAACTTGTTTTGCACATAGCAGGCTGTGTTGACAGCCTCTGCCCAGAAGGTGATGGGCAGCTTAGAGTCAGACAACATGGTTCTTGCAGCTTCAATAAGTGTCCTGTTTCTCCTTTCAGCAACACCATTTTGCTGAGGAGTCCTGGGAGCACTGTATTGTCTTGAAATACCCTTTTCATCACAAAATGTATCAAGGATTTGGTTTTTGAATTAGTTCCTTGATCACATCTTATGATTTTGACCTTGTGATCAGATTGATTCTCAATTTTCAGAATGAAATTTTTAAGATTTCAGGAGTTTCATCCTTAGTTCTAAGGAAAAACACCCAAGTGAATCTTGTGAAGTCATCTGTGATCACCAAACAGTATGAGGTCCTTCCTAAACTCATTACACTGGTGGGCCAAAACAGATCCATATGTAACAAGTGTAAGGGAGTAGTGATAGAGTTCATTTCCTTTGGCTTGTGAGACACTTGTGTTGCTTCCCCTTCAGGCATGCAACACAGTGGTCATCACTTGTAAACTCTTTCTTTGGCATTCCAGTTACCAAATCATTCTTAATCAGTTTATTCATGTTCTTAAAGTTTACATGGCACATTCTTTTATGCCAAAGGAAAGACTCA
Source organism: Flaveria sonorensis (assembly GCA_025506505.1). Taxonomy (NCBI): domain Eukaryota; kingdom Viridiplantae; phylum Streptophyta; class Magnoliopsida; order Asterales; family Asteraceae; genus Flaveria; species Flaveria sonorensis. The sequence goes on along the minus strand of JACCIY010000058.1, from coordinate 4,126 downwards.
TCACTATTTCTTTAGATAGAAAGCAAGAAATTTCTCCAGAGGGAGATGTTTCCTGCAAGTCCATCTTGTACATGTTCCCTTTCCTGGGGCTCTGAGCAAAATATTCTCTTGAGGAATGTCAACCCGGGCTTGAGAACAATGCACTCATGCTCAGTAAAGAGCATGTGATGTTTTTGGTCACAAAATTAGGACACACTCAAAAGATTGTATCCAAGCTCCTTGACAAAGTTTACCTTCTCAATGCTGAGCTTACCATTTGAGACCATGCCCCTACCAGTAATGTAACCTCCTGCATCTCCTCCAAAAGCAACTGGTCCTCCATCAATTCTTTCAAAGTTTGAAGTAGGGACTCATTGCCTGTCATGTGCCTGGAGCAGCCACTATCAATGATCCACATATTTCTGTTGCCTTGGCTGTCCCTGCACAAAAGAGATGATTTAGTTACATTTGGAAACCCAAGCCTCATTGTCTTGGGCTTTATAAAGTTCAGATGAAGGCAATGAAATAGTAAGTGATCCTATGTTCAGGCTTTGAGGATCATTTGCTGTTGCTAAAGAGGAGCTTTCAGTCTCAAGGTCTTCCTTCATCTTCCACACCACCTTTGGAAGATTGGGCTTGACCTTCACTACTTTGGAAGCTTTTGTAGCTTCGAAAGCTTTGGAGACGGATCCTTCGAAAGATCTTGCTTTCACTGCAGCAAGCTTCAGTGCTTCGGAAGCATTCCTTTCTTTCGAGACCAACTTTTCTTCCAAAGGCAATTTCCTACTTGCCTTCTTCTTCATTTGGAGCTTCCGAAGGAAACAGATTTTCCTTCCGAAGCTGTTTGTTTCTTCTTCTTTTAGAAGTTTTCTTCTTGATCATGTGGATAGTACTCTTAGGATTGTATGACAATCCTTAGCCAGATGTGAAGTACTACCACACATAACACAATCCAATTCTTTCCTTCTGAGAGTCTTTTCCCAAAGAAGACTGAGCTTGAACACTTCCTTTCTTTCTCCACCTTTTCAGATGATGCAGCAGGTTCTTAGGGTGAAGCTTGCTCTTTGAAATGGATGGTTCAGGCTGTGTAGCAGTGACACACAGCTGATCAGTTCTTGTTGTTGCTGGAGTGAGTTGAAGCTGAAGTAGAACTCTTGGTACTAGAATTCTTGACAGGATCTTCAGCTTTCATCACCTTGAACCCTGCAGAGATAAATACTTGTTTTTGTTTGGGATCAAAGGTGGTCTTGATCTCTTGAGCTTTTCTGGATCTCCTTTGCTCTTCTGATCAAGTTCTTTCTCTTGGTTTTGCTCAAACCAGCTTCTTTTTCCTCCTTAGGAGCATGGTGACCCTTTTTGGATTGACTCTCTTCACTCATCTCAGAGTCATCCCTCACCTTCTCCTCTTCATCCTCTTTATCACTGGGGTCTATGGATGGCAGCTCATCTTGACCAGTTCCACACCTAGGAGATCTGACTGATAGTAGAGTGTGTGGAGGAGCTATCTCACTAGATCCCAGTCCCTGCTTATTCTGATAACACACTTTTGCATGCAGAGATGAGGATATCATGTTCTTGAAGGTCTCTTCTTCAAGAACACATTTTTCTGCCCTGGCTTTGCTGATCACAAGCTCAGCCTGGCATTCAGTCAACTTGGTAATGAGATCCTTAATTTGAGTCCTATAGTTTGTTTGCTCATGTTTAAGAGTTGAAACTATTTTCTCTAGATCTTCTATCTTAAGTTTATAGTCATTTTCAACTCTTTTTAATCAGCTTTTAAAATATTTAAAGACTCAATGTCAGATCTTATTTCCAAGTTATAGGACCTGTATCTATTTAGTTTAGTAATACATTCAGGAGAGCAAAGATGTTCAAGTACCTTGGCTTCATCATGATCAGCCATGAGTGCTTGGTTTGGAGATGCATCTTCAGCTTGAAAGCTCCAGTCAAAGCCTCCTTCTTTAACAGCAACTACAGCTTGCTGTCTTGGCTTCTCATTTGGTTCCCTCCTTTAGTGTAGTTTGGCCTGGATGAACTTGGCCACCATTTGACTTAGGTGCCTTGCATTCTCTAGCAAAGTGTCCCATCTGGTTACAGTTGTAACACTTGACTTTGCTCTTGTCTAGCCCAAACTTGCCACTGGCAGCATTGCTAGGAAACCTTCTTCCAGTCCTCTTGTAGAACTTCTAGGCTCTGTGAGTGAGAAGAGCCATTTGTGGACTATCTCCATGTACTCCAGATCATCTGGATGGATACAGTCCAGGTCTTCAAGAGTGAAAAGAAAGTTACCTGTACTTTCATCAGTGGAGACAAAGCTTGAGAAGAACTTGTCTCTTGGAAGGGACTTCCTTGGATGTAGCTCTCTCTGGGTGTCTCTGGGAAGGTGATGAAAGGACCCTTTTGTGAGTTTTCAGGGTAGCAGATGAGATGATGCTGTGGTTCTCTGCTATCCCTTTCAACCACATGAAGGGCTGAACTCTGGTGAGTGTTGGAGTTACCAGATGAATTTTGCATGTTCATCTCCATCTGGTATCCACTGAGTATCCCATACAACTCAGTAAGAGTAAGGGTCTTGAGGTTTTCAGTCCTCTTAATGACCAACAGTAGGGTGTCCATTGTCTGGGAAGAGAGGACATGAACTTCCTTACAATATCCCTGTTCTCAATAGTTACCCTAACATCAGCCAGAGTATCCACCATCTCAACATACCTGAAGTATTATTGAGTCATGGTCTCACCTGTCTTGAAGGTGAAGTTTTCAAACTGCTGCTTTAGGAGATCCTTCTTGTTCTCCTTGGCTTCATTTGAACCCTCATACATCAGTTTCAGTGCATCCCATAGCTGTTTAGCGGTCTTGCACTTCTTGAAACCTCTGTAGATGGAGTTTGGAAGAGTAGTTTGGAGAGGCTGTCATGGCTTTCTGATCAACATCAATTCTTTTCCAGTCTTCATCAGAAAAGTCAGCCCTCTCCTTTGGTATCATGCCACCACCAGCAGCAGCTGAAGAGGTGCATGGTACATGAGGTCTATTGACAACAGACTCCCATCCTGGAATCTTGAGACTTAATAAAGCCTTCCATTCTTTGACACCAAGTGTCAAAATCCTCAGGAGTGATCAGTGGGGACTTTGTCATAGTTCCAGTTTCCATATCAGCTTTGGAGATAGCTGCCATTTGAAGAGTTAAGTGATGTGTGTAACTAAGAGGATTTGAAGATGGTGAGATCTTACATCAAGAGCCTGGATGCTCTGATACCAAATGCAGGGTAAAGGTACTTAAGCTTGCACTTAGTTAACACACTTAGGAGGATCTTAGATCACGTTAATAATTCAAATAGGGAACTATGAATCCTTTATTGAAGATACAAGATAAACACAAGTAAAACAAGAACAGAGCACAAGATAAAGTTTTCAAGAAAGTTGTATATTGCTTCTCTAGTTCTATTACAAGTGTTTGTCCAAGTATATTTTAAATACAAGAACCTGAGACTACTTATATCTACATCCTACAACCATCAATATGCAAAAAGACAGTTGGAAGTGACTAATCTAGACAACAAGATCAGCCTAAAGTTAAAAGGCAGATTGCCTTTTGACTAGTGACTATGACAAGCCATAGCTCCTGACTTTCCTATTACAAAAAGCCAAGAAGGAACAAAAACAGAAACTTGCAGGCGAAGACCTTTCTACTCTTATTATAAATATAAAGTTTCACCAACTAGTGATACCGGTGAACTACCAAGCATGCAGCGGAGAGTAGGTTGCTTTATGATAAAGTTGATGGAAAATGTATCTTTTCCTCTCTCTCAGAGGAAATCAGTCTTGTCTTTAAACAGCTTTTGAAGACTTTATCTTGAGCTTTTGGAAGACTTCATCTTTTACCTCGCGAAGAGTTGAGTCTTTGGCTTTGGAAGATTTTACACTTAGAATATTTTCCAAGTTCAGTGTAAAGCTTCCCGCATCAGTTTTCTTCTGAACTTTGGCTTCTTCGGAGATTTTACACTAGCATTTTTTCTTGGTGTGTAAAACTTTCGAAGCTAGTTCACCTTTGTTCCGAAGTGCATGTTGGAAGACTTGGTTGTTTGGTATCTTTTGGTTTGCATCACCCTTTTAACTTCTGAGGTTCCTACAAACCACTATCTATATGTCA
>JACCIY010000303.1:0-36195 GCA_025506505.1 Flaveria sonorensis | reverse complement strand
AACCAACTGCTCTTGTTCAACACATTGTTGAAGAGCAGGCTGAGGAGGATGAACACATTCTAACGGACAGTGTCACACATAAGCAGATGTAGATGGTGATTCTCACACTGTGTCTTTAGTACATGAACAAGCAATTCCATCTCCTTTAGAGCTTCTCACACTGATTCACCTACACACTCACCCAATCCAAATCCATCAAGTATCTCTCTCTGATTCTTTTCCACTGCTGCTGCTTGCATCTGTTGAGTCTGATGAATTGCCACTCTCAGATTTCAAATCATCTTCTGATGAGGAGGATGATCATCCGTTGCACATCTTCCTGAGAGACAAATACTCTCAGAGGAAGGCCCTTCAGAAGCTTTACTGAATCAGAGATTAATAGCCAAATGAGATAGATACAATGATCTCAGATTTGTATAGAAGGTTGCAAGAATAGAGAAACATTTGAAAGAAGGTAGGATCATCAAATGATAAATCCTTGAACTTGATGAAAAAGAAAATGAGTTAAAAGATTAAAAAACAAACATGAGGCTCAAATAAAAAAGAAAGATGATGAGATTGAAACACTCAAAGCTCATTGGAGATGTCAAGAGAAGAAATAAGTGGTCACTTGGATACTGTAAGCTATCCAGACCATTGCTATTGAAGATCAGAAAACCTTATTGAGATCAAAACAACCATTATAGCTGATCTCAACAAACAATTGAAGCCCTAACAAAAGAATTTCTGAATTAGAGTTACTTGCTCAATTAAAGGAAGAGGTGGAAAAAGAAGTAAACGATCAAGGAAATGAAGAAACAGAAAATGCAAAACACCTCACAAAACAGGTAGAATTTGGTGGGGTTGGGGGAGAAGAAAGTTTGACTATTGTTGTACACTCTGATCACTCTACTAAAAGAAGATTCAATGATGAAAGAGCTTATAGGTGATCTAGACATGAACTCCTCCGGTGAGTTTATCATTGATGAGAATTTTGGGACTACATCAAAGATGTGAGAACTCCTGCAGAGCCAATTGTTGTTATTCCTATTAATCTTATTCCCATAGAAGAAATTGAAGCTGCATCTTGTTCCAGCAGTCTCCTTGACTGTTGAACAACAGAATTGATCAAAAGCCTATGTGAAGAACTGAAAGAAAGGGAAATAGGTGAAAAACAGAAAAACTAAAACTGAAAAACAGAAAGAAATGGCTGATAAACAGAAGGAGGAAGCTGAAAACCTTGAGCTTGAAAGAAAGAAACAGACATAGAAGCCTCTGTCCTATCATCCTCTGTACCTAGATTGCATACTATTCAAGAAAAAGAAAGTACTTAACAGAGAAAGCCAAAGGCAAACTGCCAATGGTTGAAGAAGAACCCCCTGTTAAGAAACAAAAAGATGATCCGAGGAGTCTTGCAACTATTGTTGAGTTTTTGGAAGAACATGAGAAGGCTGAAAAGGAAATGCAAAAGGTGCTTGAGGTGATTGTGTTGGAGGAAGGAGAGATTGAAGGAGGTGATGATAGAGATGAACCATCAGTTAGAGAAATGATAGAAAAGGCCAAATCAGATGATCTCATGATTAAAGCAATGTACCTGATTAATCATGGATATGAGGCAGATAAAGTCTTTAACATGACTTATGAGGCAATGGTTGAAGAGGTGAAAAAGTTGGAAAGGCTGCTTGACCCCACTTTTGTCACTGATTATAAGAAGATGACTGAAACTGCCAAGATCTCCTCTAGTGCTGCTAAGCCTGTAAAGTAGCAAGAAACTAAATCAGCATATTCTGATCCTTATAGTATGACTGACAGGGAAATGAAGGATTATTTATCCATGCAAGGGTTCACAAGAAGAAAGTTGGGTAATATGAAGACCAACTCTCTTAGGGCTGCAATTTTAAAGATGATTAAAGAAAAGAAGGAGAGACTTCAGTCAATTGAAGAAGAGGTAACAGGCAGAAAACCAAGAACAAGAACATCTGCTCAAGATGTTCAACTAACCTCTGATGATCAAGATGTTTTGGCCCCTATGCTTCACAAGAATCCAGAATGGTTCATTGAACCCTCCCAATTAAAGCTACAAGAAGGGATGACCATTTTTTAGATGATCAAGGGTGTGTCTACTCCCAAAGCCAAAACTGATGTTAAGATCATTGCCTGGAAGTATGACAGCAGTTGGAACATGTTCATGGTGAAAAGGGTATCTGGGCTTGTACAATTCTTCACAGAGTACGTTGCTCTGGTGAATGCTATGCAAATTCATGATTTAAAGGAGTTGGCTGAGCTTGAATTGATAAATCATGATGCAATGTACAGAGGATATGAATTTGAAGACATCCTGAAAATGTTCAAGAAAACTTACAACTTCAAATCCATCAAAGCCATCTGTTTAAGAAAAGATAAATCTTTTAGAAATCCGTTTGAACAGAAAAAAAAAGAGAAGCAGAAGAGTTGATATTTCCAGAATTGAATGTTAAGCCAACTAAGTCATTAAAAAGAAAAATGGTTGCTAGAACACACAAGACAAAACCAATCTCCAATATGTATTATGATGAGAATACATATGAGTTGGTTATTGAAAGGAAATGGGGAGGAAAGGAAGCACCAGAAATTAGAATGCTCAGTGGATATGAGGTGAGATTATTGGATGAATCCTATGTTCACTACATCTTCACAAGACACTTCAGATCACGGAACAACAAAATGGGAGAAGATGACTTAGAGTTCATGCTGAAATGTATTAAGATTTTGATGATGGCCTATGACAGAATAAACAAGAAAAGAGAACAAAGAAAGAAAAAGAAGGTGCCTCTTCAAATGGGCAACATTGTAAAGCTTGAAGTTGATGCTGATGGGTCCCTACTGATTCACAGAGATGGTCTTTCCACTATTTCAGTATGGGAACCAATCTCCGTGAGACAAATGCCCATTGATGCAATTCATACTATGAGCCAAATAAAGATACATGTCCTTAGCCGAGACAAGATGAATAAGGCTAAAGACTTCTCTAACATGATCAAGGCTGTTTTGAATCCTACACTGACAGATCCTGAACCTTCTATAGCTACTCATCTGCACCACCTCATCTACAGTCCAATCAGGTCCAGATCATGAAGAACCACCAGAATCATCACAACCTCCATCACCATCAAACTCTTGAAGTACATAGGCTGTATAATCCTTAGGGGGAGTATTGTTGAACCTTGAAAGGATCATACATGCCAATTCAAGAATTGGTTGAAGGCTGTTCTGATTGGAAATCATCAAAGACTAAGAAGAAATACAGAACACCATTCATGAAGAAATGCGGAAAAAGAAACAGAAGAAAAGAACAAGTGTTGAAGCATCCGCATTAGTTAATGCGGATGACCATTGAACAAATGCTTACAAGAATTTGTTCATCCGTATTAACTAATGCGGAAGAATAAAACAAATGCTGACAAGTGTTTGTTCATCCGTATTAACTAACGCGGAAGAAGAAAACAAATGCTGACAAGTGTTTGTTCATCCGCATTAACTAATGCTGATGAACAAAAGAAATGCTGCCAAGACTTGTTCATCCGCGTCAACTAATGCGGATGAATTAAGTTAATGCTAAAGAGTATCAACAACAAATGCTGATGAAGAGTTGTTCATCCGCATTAGTCAATGCGGATGAACACTTACAAACACTGCTCTTATTTTGTACTTAGACTAGTTTCTGATGTAAAAACATTGATAATATTACTCATTTAAACAGTAACCCCAGCTGTCTTTGTATCTTGTTTACTCACATCATTATACAAGCATTTATTATCATTTTCAGTATTAAATGTTCTGTGAATTGGTATTTCCACTACTTAATCACTGACTCAATTATCATATTCGATCCTAAGTTGTATCATATCAACTGAGATTCTTATTCTCGGACCCAGTCAAAAATTACATTATTGGTGCTAATTGTCTGGGAAACCAACACGATTGCTCCCTTGACTGGATGGATGTTAGTTTTTCTAGTTAAGCTGGTGTCAAATTACCAAAATGACCTTTACATTTAAAAATAGTATTCTATTTCAATATCCCAACCCACCCCCACTCCCACCCTAACCCAACCCACCCCCCCCACCCTAACCCAATACACCCCACCCCCACCCTCACCCATTCTCCTTCACCACAGACACCACCTATGTTTCATTTTTATCATTTTTGTTAGATTATCCGGTTAGTCTCGCTAAATACTGTTAAGTCTTAGTTTTGGCTTGTTGCATTTTAAATGGGTTTCCCCTTCCTAATCAGTTATATATGTCAACTAACAGTTAAATAACCCCAAAATTTCATTAACTTTAATTCCTAACATTATATTTGTATTTTTTTCATAAGCAATCACTTTCTAATCTTTAAATCATTAATAAAATGCAAAACCCATTTTCATAAATCATAAAATTTTTATTTAATTACACGATTGGTCCCTGTTTTTTGCCCATATTTCAAGATTGATCCTAATTTTTGAGAAATTACATTATTGGTGCTAATTGTTTGCGAAACCATAACACAATTGCTCCCATGAGTGGATGGACGCAGTTAAACTGGTGTGAAATAACTAAAATGACCCTTACATTTAAAAATAATAGTATTCTAATACAATGTCCCACCCCACCCATACCCTCACCCATTCTCCTTCACCACAAACACTGTAAGGATCAACACTTTAATAATCAGATCGATCTCGTGACAAGAACACAGAATACAAACATCATGGTAAGAAGATATAATAAGCCAAGGATGAACACAAGTGTAAACAAACTTCAATTTCTATTGCTCTCTGATTTGAAAGATACAAAATACATGTGAAATCAGGAAATGACAAAAGCTCACTAAATTACATCAACTAACTACTATTTATACTAAACTATGAATTTTCACATCGTTCTCGCGCGAGATGTTCTTTTTGCTTGGCAACTTCAAGTTCTCGTAGGACTGATCTTTATAATCTTGATTTGATTCTTCAAGTCTCTAGGTTCAATCTCTATAATCTCCCCCAGGCTCGGTGAATCAATGCGTTAGAAGTCCACGTCTGCAACCTTGTAACTCCCCCATAATCATACATCTTGTTGTTTAGGGCATTCATAATCAACCAACCGAACTATGCTGCCAAAAAGTGAACAGATTCATCAGCTGCAATCTGATAAGCTTGCAACCTCATCAAATCTTTTCTTCCAAACTTAAGCAGATCTATAGGGTCGATGATACGGTAATCTTTATCTATATAATGGATCTATGCATGACCCTTATCCTTCTCACAACTCCACCACATAAGCTTTGACAAGTTGTTAACTAGCACAAGAGCGTGTATAGGGATCTTCCTAGCATATCTTGGATACTTATAAACCCTTATATTCATTGGCTTGTTAGTGTTTGGGTCTATACGTGTCTCATCTTCAATGACTTTGGATTTGATAGTTTGGAAGTCCTTGAAGTTGGTCATACTCTGTCTCCCTATCATATTTCTGATCAAGTTCCTTTTTCCATAATTACTTGGGTTGATGAACGGAACACGACCCATAGCATATAAATCCAAAGCTCTGAGTGTATGGAAGTCGTGCTCGTCTTGATAATACTCCATAGCCCTAGCCTTTTTCTTCACCATATTCATTTTTTTCTTAGTATCATACGACCAACTAAGAATAGGTTCTGAGTTTCCGTACCTTATGAAAGGTTTGGAATATCTCAGCATGTGTATATAAGTTGGTATAGGAGGAACGTCAACAGTAAGATTTATGACCTGACGTACAACACTTAGACCAGTTAGATCTGCTGTCTTGTCAGTCATTTCTTTCGCACTAGATTCACCAACTATTTCTCTTTCTTCAATTAAAATATCTAAAAATAAGTCCTTAAGACTATTCCCAAACATGTCCGTGTAATCTACAGTCTCCTCCAAATCATCAAAAGGACCAAAATCTTCATCCAATTCCTCAGTAAGAATCTGTTGCTGGAAAGTATAAAACTCCTTCTCATATGATTCTTTAGTAGCGGGATCTAAAGGAGTATAGTCAACTGTATCATCGGGACTTGGTTTGGAGACATTAGTAAAACCCGATGATCTAGAAGCACCAGCTTTAGAGCCCATATCACCGCCCTGATCATCATCATTGTCTTTCTTGTCATCATTTCCATCCTTCTCATCATCATCGCCATCATCAACATCATCATCTTTATCATTAATGTCATCTTCTTCACCACAACTAAAATCCACCATCGATTAGGAATATCATGCTAAGGCTCCACAAACGCCTCTCTAGTGAATACTACATGTTGATCCTCAGTAGCTAAAGTAGGAACAATAGTAGATGGCTCTTGATCAACATTAATAGTGTTTATTGTCCTTTAAGTCATAACAGGGTCAACAACATGATCTGTAGCAGTAGACTCATCTAACCCTTGATCCCTTGGAGGAGTTCTCAAGAAATCATCAGTAGTAGGCATAGCAGATGTTGTTACAGTTGTTGATTCTGTAACAATCATTGATGTCTCTAATGGTATAGCCTCACTTGCTGTGACTTGAGTCTCTGACACAGGAATATCAAAACTCATCGACACAGTGGTCATCGGGGTCTGACATTTACGCAACACACTTCATCCTCTACCCCTCCTACATGGACTCTCAGAATCAGCATGTTTCCTAGCCATGTTCTTCTTTCTCCTCTGAGTAGACAAAGAATCCTCAGGAACAAAATTTGTGTCTTTGTCCTTAGCTGTGCGTTTGGTAGGTGTTTGTAGCACTATGGGATGTTCTTATAACATTCTCTATCTGGTCATTGTTCGTCTCATTATCACTATCCGTGAACCAAGTGTTCATGTCATCTTCAGTAGACATGCTAGCTCCCAGAGAACTTTCTTAAGCATCTTGGGCAGTACAGGTAGATGGACCAGCAGTATCAGCTTGAGGGGTCACATTCTTTTATTGTTGAGCTTTTTCCTGATAACCCTCAACAAATCTGCCAAGCTTGGAAAAATGAGTACCATCCTAGACATTCCCCTTTGCTCCCATCAAGTATGTGAATATATCTTTCTTCATCACCATAACGACATAGGTGGATGAATTAGTCACTGCTTGCATAGGGTGAGCAGCATTCACTATCATCTGTATGAATCTAGGGTACATGATGAACTTCTTCCCTATAGTAGCAATCACGTTCTTCTGCATCTCTTCAAACATAGCCTTGCATATGCTGTATGGTAGATCATCGATGAGTGATACCAGCAGGGATCCGAATACTGCACTTAGGCCATTTATCCCAGCCTTCAGGTTGCTTAAATAGTGAATCATCACACGAAATAGATACTTCCAGAATGGAGGTAAATATTTTTCCCCAGTGACGGGTAACGGTGATCATAACCCATCCTCTTCAAACAGTCTCCCGCCACGTCACCATTAATTTTAACTGGCGCACTCGGCTGATCCTCTCACAGTAAGACATTGTTTATAACCTCAACATCAATAACCATCCTTTTTCCCTTGACTGTAGCTGATATACATGTTTCTTCCTGATCATCTCTCTCATTCGCATCAGTAGTCCCAGACTGATTGATAACAGCAGTGTAAAAGTTAGGATTAGCTGTAATAGCATAATGTATATGAGAGGTCTTATGCCCATCAATCAGAGATTTGAATAAAGCTTTATCTTCAGGAGCATCTCCAAGAAATGCTACCGTATTATGATTTTTGTTAAAAACTATTTGTCAACCTATCTGAAAGATAATTATAAACAAAGATAGATTAGTTACTCATACACAGTAATTCCAAACATAGAAAAATTTTGAAATGAAAATTTTGAACTTTTCGCATGAACTAAAGTACTCGCACACGAATAGTAAATGTTAAGCGTGACAGGTTCAACTGTTCGCATGAAACAAGTTTGACCATAAGTCAACTATTCACGTGACAAGTCAAAAAGTCAAGCGAAAGGTTCTGAACAATTTGAAAACTTATCGCGTCTGTTCATATTCCAAAGACTTTTCACACGCGACAAGTCTAAATTTTTAGATTTTCAAATTGATCATTCTCAGTGTGTTGTAACTAACAAATCATGTTCATTAGGTATTGATTAGTTCAATGTTAAGGTTTCATATGGTTAATTTCATTTAATTTTAAGTTTATTTGTCCACATTAATTTGGTGAAAGTTCAAACACATATAAGCACAATCAATATCATGAAATCTACCTTATCAATCTTTTAACATCCAACTTGCGACCACAATAAATGTGAATATTAACAACGAACAAGTTTTAATACTTGTTAATTTTGAGAGTTTGAAATAAGAGAGTTTTCGTGTGAAATGAAGACTTATCGCACAACTGTTGAATTTAAAGTACTCTGACTTCTCACATGCCTTGACCTTTCACATGCGACTAGTTCAACTAGTCGCACCATCCACTTTTCGTATCTGTTGGACTTCTCGCGTGCGAGAAGTTCAACTTCCTTTGAAATTTATAAATTTTAAATCCTTTTTATTGATTTTTGTTGAAACCTTTGATTTGTTTTAAGCAAAAATATGTTTAACTAAGTGTTTACAATTAACCAAAACCCTCAATTTGTTGTAAAATTTTATTTGAAGAACAACAAAGTGTAAACAAACATGATATTTAGCAAAAATTAAACTAAATGATTAAAATATTTTTGATAAATTTTCAAGTATAGGATCATATTTCTGTGAAACCAATTGTTATCATCATCCAACTTTATTTTAAATAAGACTGGTTACATCGATTGTCAATATGTTGTATCCACTTTAAACTTAGACTTGAATTTTTACATAGACACATATTTTGTGAGATTTATCATGTTTTGATTAAGTAATATGAATTCAATGGATCCCATAATCAAAAATCCTGTAGAACCCTTATCCAGCTTTAAGGCACCTTTGAGATTTCTAGTCACCCCAATTTGACTTATACCTTTTACATCTGATTAGCATTTTCAGGATTATTTTTCTTTAATAATATCTATTAAGAGCATAACTAGTATGAGAAATATTTCTGAATACAGAATATTAACAAGTTTTAGGACTTATTAACAGCAAGTCGGACTTATGTTTTGCCCTCGCAAGACGTTTAGGACTTACATGCCAATTCAGACTTACATGCCCCATCTTTTGATTTTTCCTCCTCTGTCAGAACATATTCTCAAAAAAAAAAAAAAAAATTATCATATAGTATGTAAGTCTATGACATATCTATTATTATTGTGCACATTGGCATCTTTTATTCCTATATGGCCGTATAGCACCTTTTTGCTCTTTTTCTTATTTTTCTTTTGTTTTTGTCTTTCATAACTTTTCTTCTTCTGATATATATATTTAAATATATATATATTATATATATATATATATATTATATATATATATATATAATATATATATATATATATATATATATATATATATATTCTCAAAGATATGAATCAGATAGTAACTGGTTAGAGTATGACTAGACTGTAACTGTCAGTTTGTTTTAGCATGAAATCAGTGTTACCACAAAACCTTGATGAGTAACCCATTTCAGTCATAGAAAATTTTACATTCAGTATCATAGATCAAAGTGCTTTTCAGTCTTGAAATTCAAGCAAATCAACATATCAAACAGAATCCAAGTGAGTTTCTTTAAGCCATAGTATGTAATATATCAAAATCAACAAATGTACTATCATTTCCTATACATCCTTGAAAATTTTAATCTTCTGTATGTTTAAAACAAAATCCTTTTGTAAATTTTCTTTAATCTTTACCCACCCTAAGAACAAAATCTTTTTCGAGACATTTTCATATTTTCTCTGTGACACCTTACATATTCCTATATTGGCCATGGATATAGGAGAGTTTCTTGGTTCATAAGTAATGTCTTGTCTCTAATATCATCAACACGCTTTGGGCGTATTGGCTGTGGTTGAGAGGAGAATTCCATAGTTAAGCGTGCTCAGATGGCAGCAGTCCAGGGATGGGTGACCTCCCTGGGAAGTTTTCACCCGGGCTACCAAAAGCAAATCCATGAGCTCTTCGTTAGCAAAGCGGACAATATTGGTGGTGTAATAGGCCGGGTGTTACAAAATGGTATTAGAGCCACTCCTGTACCTTTTGGGATGGTGGGACAAATCTCACCGGGGATGGTGAGTTCTCGGGCTCATCGAGGGCGATGAGTCCAAACGAGGGGTGATTGTGACACCCAACATATTCCCATATTGGCCGTCAATAGGAGAGTTTCCTTGTTCATAAGTAATGTCTGGTTTCTAATATCACCAACGCATTTTGGGCGTATTGGCTATGGATGAGAGGAAAACTCAAGCAATCTAGGGGTGGGTGACCTCCCTGGGAAGTTTTCACCTGGCTACCAAAAGCAAATCCATGAGCTCCTCGTGGGCAAAGCAGTCAATATTGGTGGTGTGATAGGCTGGGTGTTACATTCTCCCCCTAAAATTATGATTATCTTGACAGAAAATAACAATTTTAACATAAATGAATAGAAAAATATTTTTGAGAGAGTGTAAGGATAATCGTTAAACAAAGTTATTCATTCCCAAATATTGAACTAAAATTCAAATCGGGAATGATCAAACGGCTTAGTAAAAAATCATCAATGTTTTTATATGCTTTGACTTGTTCCAGATGAATAAGCTTTCGATCAAAACAATCACGAATAAAATTAATTCGGATGTCGATGTGTTTTGTTTTTGAATGTTGAATAGGATTCTTCACAATATTCATCACTACAGTATTGTCACACCAAATCTTGGTGTTATAGAGGTTAAGAGCATAATCAAGAAGTTATTGCTAAATCCAAACAATCTGAGAACAACAACTTGATGCAGCTACATATTCAGCTTCTGTAGTGGATGTGAATACCATCTGCTACTTCTTGTATTGCCAAGAGATCAACCTATTACCAAGAAATTGACACCCACTAGTTATGGGTTTCCTTTCCAAGTTACATCATACATAATCACGATCAGTATAAGCATATAAATTGAAATCAAAAGTTTTAGGATAACAAAGTCCAAGTTTTGGTTGGCCTTTAAGATATTTGAAAATCCTCTTGACAACTTTCATGTGTGACTCTTTTAGATTACTTTGATATTGTGCACACTGACAGACAGAAACATGATGTCTGGTCTGCTTGCAGTGAGATACATCAGAGATCCAATCATTGATCGATACAAATATTGATCAACGTCTTCACCCGTGAGATCAAGAGTTATAGTAGTACGAAAAGACATCGGAGTTGGGGCAATTTTGGAATCTTGAAATTCATATTTGTCCAGAATATTATGAACATATTTCTCTTGATATATTAGTATACGCTGATTATCTTGTTTAACCTGAATACCCAAGAAAAAGGTTATTTCTCCAAGAGAGCTCATCTCAAATTTTTTCTTCATCATAACTTCAAATTCCTTGCACAAATCATTATTGGTTGATCCAAAGATAATATCATCAACATATACTTGGACAAGAATAAGATCATCACCAGTCTTCTTTAAGAATAAAGTTTGATCAATAGCACCCCATGTATAACCATTTGCAAGCAAATATTAAGTGAGAGTGGCATACTAAGCACGAGGTGCTTGATGTAAAACCATAGAGTGCTTTGTCTAACTTATAAACATAATCAAGATGATCTGGATCTTCAAAACCTGGTGGTTGACATGCATAAGTTTCCTTTTTCATCTTTCCATGCAAAAATGCAGTTTTGACATCCATCTGATAAACAGTGAAGTTCTTGATGAAGCATAAGCTAGAAAGATACGTATTGCTTCAAGTCTTGCAACTGGAGCTTATACTTCTTTATAATCAAGACTTTCAACCTGATAGAACCCTTGAACAACAAGTTTGCCCTTGTTACGAAGAATCACATCCTTTTCATCCTTTTGTTTCTGAAAATCCATTTAGTTCCAATTGGCAGCTTACCCTTTGGAAGTTCACAACAATGCCAAAAAATTAGCTTTTTGAATTGCATTAGCTCATCTTGCATATCCTCAACCTAACTGTTTTCCTTTAATGCCATCTCAATGTTCATTAGTACAATTTGAGAAATGAAGTATGAATACAGGCATGTATTTATAGCACCAGATTGACTTCGAGTTCAGACACCTTATGATAATGGACCAATGATTGGTTTAGTTGGATGGTTCTTATGAATTTTCAGTTGAGGAATGGTATCTTCGGAAATAACTTTGTCTAAATTAGACATATGACCAACTGGTTCTTCAATAGTGCTCCCTCCTTCGTATTGATATACAATATCTTCCTCTTGATGAATATCATTATCAACATATAAATATTCAAATGGAACTTGAATGGTTGAATCAGATAATCTTGAGTAGAAGAGGAATTTTGATTAGAAACCTGTAAAGCTTATTCAATAGCTGGATCAGAATGAGGCAATTCAGATTCTGAAATAGAATGTGGAACGGCTATGATATTTGATGAAGAAGGTATGTTTGATGATTTTCCAGTAGTTGAAGATGACATAGGTCCAACATCATCACTAAAAATATTTGAAATAGATGATTACAAAGGTGGACTAGCTATAGAAACAACAAAAGATTGATAAAAAGTTTCAAATAATGAAGCATAATCGTATATCAATGAAAGAGCAGAACCTGCATCTGTTTTGTTAGATTCAAGCCAACCTATATCAAATGACTAAATTATTTGCTTAGTTATTTTATTATAAACCTTGTATGCAATTTTGTTGGCTGAATATCCATCAAAATAACATTCATCAGCTTTTTTATCAAATTTTGATTTAGAATCAGATGTATGTCACAAAGTACAAAACATCCAAATATTTTGAAATATTTGACTTTCGGTTTATGTTTGAAAAAGATTTCATAAGGAGTCATGTTTTGTTGTTTGTTGATTAAAACATGATTCTGAACATAACATGTAGTGTTAACAGCTTCAGCCCAAAAGAAAGACAATAATTTCACTGATGATAACATTGTTTTGGTAGCTTTAATTAAGGTTCTGTTTCTTCTTTTAGCAACTCCATTTTGTTGTGGAGTTCTTGTAGAACTAAATTGTCTAGCTATCCCCTTAGAATCATAAAATTCATTCAGAGTATGATTGCAAAACTCCGTTCCATTATCACTTCAAATGCATTTGATGGTTATGTCAGTCTGATTCTCCACTAGGGTTATGAATTTTATCAGTAAATAAGGTGTCTCATCCTTAGACTCTAAAAAGAAAACCCAAGTAAATCTTGAAAAATCATTAATAATAACCAAACAATATACAGGACGTCCCAAACTCAAAACGCTCACTGGACCAAATAAATCCATGTGTAAAAGTTAAAGAATTGATTTGATTTTCGTATAGGCAATGGGTTTATGAGGAAGTTTATGTTGTTTGCCATTTGAACATGATAGAAAATGTTCAATAAGATGAAATTCTTTCAATGGTGTGATAACCAAGAAATTTCCATCCATCTTTATCAAAGTTAGTTAAATTTGGGACGAAATTCTTTCAACAAGGGGATGATGTGACACTCGGCATTTTCAGGTCTCTTTTTGATTAGCACAAACATGGTTTTTCTGATCATACATTCATGTATTTAATGTTGTTTACTTAAATGCGTTACTTATTGCACAAACATTCATAAACCTTTCACGTAACGGTAATTCGAAAAACTATCGAATCGCACATGTATCTGTCCCTGAACGTTTGTGATTTGTCAAATTGGTTTTCAAATAATCATAATTGGTGTAAAATTATGTGTTATATGATTACGTGACTAAATGTGTAGTTTGGTTGTGAAAATTGGTAATTTTTTAAAACTTACGTGTTTTCGCTTATTTTCGGCTTTTAAAGACAAATTATTATAAAAATGACTTTAAACTAGCAAACTAAATACTATTTCATGTTAATAATTTTCATTTTATACTATGTGAGCATTTGGTGGTTTTGTTGTAGAAAAAGTGCAAACGCGTAGGAATAAATACGATTTTATGAAACGACGGGGGCCTTTCTTTTAAAAATAAATTATAAAACCCAACCCCTAACCCTAATCCCCTCATTCCAGCCATACCCTTCCCTTTCCCCTCCCCTTTTTCAAAAATCTACTCACAAGAACACACACACACACACACACATTTTGCTTTGATTTTTGCATCTAGAGTTGGAATTTGGATGTTTCTTGCATCAAAACACTTTTAACACGTGATTCATTGCATCAACAAGTAAGTTTTATATTTGTTTTCATGTTCTTTGATTATCATGATGAACATGAACCCTAGATATCCAAACTCGAATCAAAACATGAAATTGATTGAAATTGATTATTGATTATATGTTAGTATTCAATATAGTGATATTTGCATGGATTGGTTTTGTGGAATTATGTCATTTTGATCAAAACCCGAGACTTACTTATAATGGAAAATTTAATTTGGGGCTTTTGTAGAAATTGTATGATTATGATGAAATTGAATTGAATTGATGGTTCTAGGATGTTAGTTGATGCTAGTGGATGAAAATTCATGTTTCGACCTTTTGATTTTGGCTTGGTTTTAGAGTACTTTCCATTATTGGAAACTTTTTAGGTAAGTTAGTTTATAGATGACGATTTATGCATGTTTGATGAGATGTGATAATTGTTATATGATGTTTAGGGCATAAGAACGGATAGGGAATAATCAAATGGTGAAAGACGCATCATATGAATATGATTTCTATTTATGGAAACTTTTGTGAATTGATATGATGATTGATGAATATGTTAAGTGTAGAACATGATATGATGATGTGAATGATGTTGGAATGATCATAGGAGCATGTTAGAAGACTTTGGATGAAATTTGTGCAACTTGTGTTCTTATGTTTTTTAATTTAGAAAACTTTAGGCATGATGAAGTTTCTTGACTATGTTCACATGTTATGGATGACTGTTGGATGAGATACATGTATAATTGACTTGTTTATTTTGATATGATTCATAATCTTGAAATGAATTGCACATGTGTAACGACGTCATACTTTCCAAAAATAGAAACTTTCCAAAACTAGATTACCAACATGAAACTTTATGTGAATTATTATTTGAGCTATTTGAGTATGAATAAACATGTATTTACGTATCTGAGTCAACAACGGGTTGTCGGGTCAGTCTGGTTAACTTTGGTCAACAAAAGTCAACTTTGATAAAAAAGTTAAACTTGTCAAACATTTCTCAAACACGATAACAATTATGTTGTTTGGATACAACGGGGTTCATCTGACCATTAGGTACACACACTCATGGACATACATTTGTTAGGTAACGATTAGCTTTTGACTATTACACTTCATGTTTTTCCTACGCATCTAAAGTGTGTCTTCATGGCCTCACGTTTACTTACTTTCCTTTTTGGGAGAGAAGCATGCAAACTATTTTTATCTAGTTTTGGTATTATTAGTATATCGCTTGTTACTGTAGTGCAATCATTATCACGCAAGTCCTTACACACTCAAACTATTAATATCAAACTAGCGAGGAAATTTTGAGTAGTACTACTAGGTTTGACAAACCCCACTTGCGTTAGTCACGCTAACTCGACTAGAGGTTAAAAGGGTGTTTAATTGACCTAGGCACTTGCCATTGTTCTGTGATAAAACATGACGAAAGGCAAAACAACTCACAAACAGTCAGCTTCGGTTCGAAAGGATAAGTAGCTCGATATATAGGCTAGCTACCTATGGTATACCTTTGTTACTTTTATCAGACAACCACTCAAACATATTTATTTACCTACACCTGTGAACTCACCAACCTTGTGTTGACACACTTTAGCATCTCTTCTTAGGTTGCTGGCACGCTTAAGGCTAGGGTTGCACATCTGAGGTTCATGCATCATTATTATCATTTGAAAGGAATTTCATTTATATTTACTATTTTTCATTGGGCGCCTTGTTTGGCGTATTCATTACCTATGGTTTTGCAAATGTTTACGCTTCGGAATTTATTACATTAAGAACTATCTTCTACTATGATTTATGGTCAAATGCTTATTTTAAAACACATATAGTGTCGTTTGATATGACTGTGTCTGAGATCCTGATTTGTCATACGCCTCGTGGTAGAACCCCGCAGGTGGATTTTAAGGGTGTGACAGATTGGTATCAGAGCCACTGGTTATAGAGAACTAGGATTGCATTTGCATCTAGACTATAGCCTTAGACATACACTACCATTGCACATACTCTTATCTGTTTATTGTTTTTTAAGCATACATATCATTTCACGCACGCGTAACGATATGGGATGTCCACATCATCATCTACCCTGCTCATGTCACTAGCATCACCCCCAATCAACGAGGAGACTGAGGATCTCGCTCCCATACCTTCTTCATCTACACTATTTGCCTCACCATCGTAGCCAAATAAGCATCAGCTGGAGCCTACTGATGACTTCAAACAACTAGAAGTGTTTACCTGATTGATTGTCAGCATAATTCCGAAGGAGCATGTACCCTTCCCCTTACTGCTAACATATCTGATTGTACTCCTATATTATCACTCTTACCTCATCCGAATGAACAGTCATTTTCCACCCTTGTGGCAAGGTTAGATCAAAAGATTCGTAATATACGTGAAGCACCCAGTGAGATCACCAAGATACAAGAGCATCAAACCACTGTTAGTGAATATTGGAAACACTCAAGGAAGGCCTGGTGGAGACAAGCAAGTATCACAAGTAATTTTGTTGATGTATTCAAGGAAAAAACGGACAAGCATGATTCACTAGATGGCAAAGTCGAAGGAGAATTGGATAAGATAAAAACCATCGAGGCTACACTACAGTATATGCAGCGAGACTAGTATTACCAAAATTAAAGTAGTTGGGTTAGAAGCCTAAGCTGTAGTTGCTACTACATCTAAGGAATATCTAGAGGAGGAGTACTGTAATCAGAAAGAAGAGTAGAAGCTAGAAAAGGAATTTTGGAACATCAAGATGGTAGGGTCAGATATTGAAGAATTTACAACCCATTTCCATGAGTTGGTTGCTTTATGTAATGGTAACTCCAACCTACAAGCATACTGAGAAGTCCATCGACTGGATAGAACCTTAGATTTAATAAAGGATCCTTGTCGTTGATCCTATAACCATTCAACATGTTAAAAGGTTATCTTACAAGCTCCTTCATTTGGTTGTGATGTAGAGCACTCTAACTAAGCATGACATTGTTGATGGTTCATCTGATAGCAAGCAGAAATAGGATGGCATGTAAAGTAAGTCATTCACTTTCATGGCCAGTGTGATCATTATTTTTGCTAAAGCTATGGCAGGATGGACCACGTAGACAAAGACTTTAAGGGAGAGTCAACGATCAAGCAGCAATAAACCCAGTAACAACGATGAGCTGAAGCATCATAGGGTTGCTTTGAATGGAACAACGATAGGCAAATCAAGAGAGATTACCTTCGACTGTAAAATGCCAATAAGGACAGTAACAATGGAAAGGAACGATGGATAAAGTGCCAAGGGTCTAACCTTTATGATTAGGCCTGGTAAGGAAAGAAATGACTAGAATGTGGTTACCGTTTAGCAAGCTTCTAGATGTAGCTCCATCTAGAATAGAACCTAGTTACACCATACAATTAGCTTATGGTAAACTAACTGAAGTAACTTACATTCTGAAGGGATGTACATTTGGATTGTCTGGACATAAGATAGGTATAGAACTTATACCTATTACGCTTGATAGTTCAATGTGATTGTTGGCAAGGATTGGTTGTCCAAGAACCAAGCTAAATTTATCTGTTGCGAAAGGTCGTTCACATACCACGTTATGGTGGTAAAGTCTTATCTATTTAGGGTGAGAAGAGTATTTTAGTCTCAGGTGCCATATCTTGTATGAAGGCCAGAAGTACTTACGCAAGGGTCATACAACCATTTTAGCTACGATCAACAAGAAAGCAACTGAGGAAAAAAAAGATCGAAGAGATCCCTATCGTTCTTTATCTTCCCAATGTTTTCCCATAAGATTTACCTTGTTTTCCCCATAAAGACAGATCGAGTTTCAAATCAATTTGACACATGAAGTCTCACCTATTACGAGAGCACCTTACAGATTAGCTCCTAATGGACTACCAGAACTATCTACGTAACTGCAGGAGCTATCAGATAAAGGATTCATCCGAGGAAGATCACCGCCATAGGGAGCTCTAGTTCTGTTTGTCAAGAAAAAGGATAGAACTTTTTTTATGGGCATTGATTACCGTGAGCTTATCAAAGTAACAATTAAGACCCATTATTCTTTTCCACGCATCGACGAGTTGCTAAGGCGAGTTTATATCCCAAGATAGACATGAGGTTGGAAGATCATCATCTGATGGTCCTAGAGGATGAGATATTTAAGGGGCATTCAGAACTTGGTATTATCACCATGAGTTTCTGGTCACACCAAGCGCATTTACCAATTCCCCCACGGTTTCATGAATCTCATGAACTGAGTATGTAAACCCTATCTGGACAAAATTTAACAATGTTTTTGCTGATGACATTCTAATATATACAAAGAACAAGGGGAGCATGAGGAAGATGATTTTCAAACTACTAAAACAAGGATAACTGTATGCTAAGTTTTTGAAGTGTGACTTCTGGATGAAGTCCTAATTTTAGGTCATGTGGTCAACCAGCAAGGAATGCCTATTGACCCTGCAAAAATAGAAGCCATAAAAAATATGGCTACATCTAAGACTCCAACTAATGTATGATAATTTCTAAATTTGGATGGTTATTACCAATGAGTCATTGAAGGGTTTTCAAAGATCGCACAACCTCTATCGTCATAAATCGTAAGGGCACTACAAAAAGTTAGGGTGACAAACATAAGTCAACATTTCAAGTTATGGAACAGAAAGTATGACTATACCGATACTATCCCTACCAGTGGAAAACAGATGATTTCATGGAATATTGCGATGCCTTCATCCAAGGTCTCAGTTGTGTGTTGACGCAATGAGTAAAGGTTACCGAATACGCTTCCTGCCAGTTGAAAGTTCATAAGAAGAACTACATGACACAGAACTCAAAGTTGAGAGTCATAGATTTGCTTGTAAGATATAATGGTGGGAAGTGGGAGTAGATCTCAATGGATTTCATTGTGAAGATACCTCAAACTCTCAACGGATGTGATACCATTTGGGTAATAGTAGATCGCTTGGCAAAATCCGCACATTTCCTGGATAATACAGAGACTGATTGAATTAAGAAGTTAACTCGCACCTACCTAAGAGAAAAAGTCTCTTGGCATGAGGTTCTAGTTGTTTTTGCATATCCGATCATGACACTTGATTTATTCCATATTATTAGAGGTCATTGCAAAGGTCAATGGGAACATGGTTAGATAGGAGCACAATGTATCATCCATAAATTAATCGTTAGAATGAGCGTACGACTCAGACTCTAAAAGGCATGTTGCGAGCATGTGTTATTGATTTAAGTAGTCGTTTAGAAACCCACCCACCCTTGATTAAGGATTCTTACGATAACAGTTACTACCCGACGATCAAGGCCGTATTGTTTGAGACACTCTATGAAAGTAAGTGTCGATCACCTATCTGTTGGGTAGAAGTTAAAGGAAAGTCAACTTACAGGTCTTGAGCCTTTACATGAGACGACTAAGAAGATCGTAGAAATTGTCACCACAGGGCAGCAGCACGTGACTGAAAAATGATTTACATGGGCTAACTGTTGGACTCAATAATTGCATTAAGAATTAATGCATAAAAATTATGATGCTTGCCACATCAAGCATAACAAACATAATGTGTTTTAACATCAAAAACAATCATTTAATAACACATTAACATCATTAAAATTCATAACAATCACTAATATTTGTTTAAATTTCTTTTTCAGGTTTGTACATAAAAGGAAATTTTGACAAGTGTTCACAGCGGATGAAGAAAGTCTCATAGCGGATGAGGATCATCAGCAGCGGATGAATATTTGCTTCCAAGTATGTGCAGCGGATGAACAACCATCCCACAGCGGGTGAAGAACTCACAGCGGACAACATTCCATAGCGGATGTTCATCCACAGCGGATGAACATTCCACAGTGGATGTTCATCCATAGCGGATGAACATCCCACAGCGGATAACATACAACCATGAACAGCGGATGAAAAGATTCTCCACAGCGGATGGGATATTATCCACAGCGGATGACTTATTCTCCACAACGGATAGCTTAGACACTTAGGATTATTTATGTAATATTCATTTACATTAGGGTAGTTTAGTAATTGTATACAGCTATATGTATAGGCTATAAATAGCATGCTACCCTAATCCTTTGTAAGCTTTTGAATGAAATCAATACAAACAAGCAGTTAATTTTCATTGTGTTCTTGCACACACACGATACACACACAAACACACACATACACTAATTTCATACTCTATCATTATGGGTTTCCGCACCATAATGTTAGTGTGTTGAAGTTGAGAGATATTGAAAAGATCATTGGGGGAATCAACTTTTTATTCATGTTTATCATGAGTTTAAGCTGATTTCATCAGGTGGTATCAGAGTGTTGGCTCAATCATTCATTGATTTCGATCCTCTCACTCAACAACCTTGATTTCAATGGTTCATTAGCTTCAAAACAGACATTCACAAGCTGAAACATCATCAAACTCATCTTCTTCAACTCATAAACATTCATTAAATGCAAACAAACATGATTTCAGAATCATTTTGTGCATTTTGAAGAAGTGTTGTTGCTTTTCAACTTGAACATCACACAGAACACAAGTTTTCTGTGGTTTTTGTGATAAAACAATACACGGGTATTGTTAATCATTTGTTATACAACATTCTACAGAAGGTTTTCAACTGCAAATCTTCATCAAAACCTTTAAAACCCTATCAGATTTAAAGGGTTTTTACAAACATTTCAAGTGTTTATTCACTGTTTTATTGGTTTTCAGTCGAAACCAATCATTGTTTGAACAATCTAAACCGGTCATATTGTTCATAATATTCACAAATTAGTGAAAATCTCACTAGGAACACATTTGTGTTTTTTTTAAAATTTAAAAATCTGTTTTTTGAATATTTAAACAATTGTTTTTTCGAACAAAACCTAGAAAACCTTAGTGTTTGATCAGAAAAACTCATACACAATTCATGGGATTTGTGTTTGTAGATTTGAAGAACCGGAGAAAAACAATTTTCTTCTTTTTAAAGTTTCAAAAACCAACTTTTTGATCCAAAAAGTCTTTTGCAAAAGACAAACATAGTGTTTTTAGGGTTTTCACTTAAACATTTGAACATTCATTAAATCAGAAAAGGAAAATATTCCTTTTCACACAATCTTTCTTGTCAACTGTGACGTAGAAAGAATCAAATCATAGGATATTTAATTAATATTAATTAATTCATTTATTTGGTAAATAATTAAAAACAAATAGTTTATCAAATTAACAAACAAATCCTAGAGACAATTAGGATTAGTTAAATTTTAGCACCGGACAAAAATTTAAACAAACAAATTTAACTTGAAAATTATTAAGTTAAAAATTAAACAAACATGGCTGATGAAATGATGAGTTCTAACAGTGGATTAAAACCTCCTAAATTGAAGAATAAATCAAATTTCAAGCAATGGAAAATTATGTTTAGAAGCTGGACTACATATCAAGATCCAGATCTATGGACATCCATCACAGAAGGACCTTACATCCAACTAACATTAGGACCTGACTACAACATCCAAAAGCCAGTTAGTCAGAAGAATGTAGCTGGTGATGACCTGAAACGGGTCAAAACAGACATGAAGGCTTACAACATTCTTGCAATGACTTTGCCTTTTGAAATTTTAACTCGAGTTGAAAATTTCAAAACAGCACATGAGCTATGGAAAGTTCTTCACACCATGTGTGAAGGTAGTGAGGAGATACGGGAAATCAAGAAGGAAAAAATGAGGACCCAATATGAGACCTTCCACCACATCCTTGGAGAATCCATCCCTCAACAGTTACATAGATACGTTCAACTTGTCAATGAAATGATAGTGTATGGACTTAAATATGACACTGTTTAAAACAACAAGAAAATGTTGCACACATTGCCTGAGAGTTGGACTCGGTCAGTGTCACTCATGAAAGCAACATTGGACTTAGAGGCCCTATCCCTTGACTCACTAGTAGCCAAGGTTGAAGCATTGGAAATGGATGAAAAATCCAGGAACAATATCCAGATCAGACATGTAGAGGCTTAAAGTTCAAAGAAACCCAACACATAGATAGTGCTTTCCTCACAAGCACTGGAGAAGATGAAGAAGAATAATTCTTGGATTCTCATGACACATCATTCTTTTCAGCACCAGAATCATCCAGCAACAAACACAAGTCTAAGAAGACTGGTGTTCATGCTTCTTACAAAGCCAAAACCTCAAACATCAAACATACACAAACTTGAAAAACCAATGGATGCTCTTACTATCATTCTATAAAGTGAAGAGCAAAAGGCAGCATATGCAGCCTTTTCCACCAGTTTGAAGCATTCTTAGGAGCAAGTCTGACTCCATCTCAAATCATTTAACAGGATTTGGACGAGCTTCCACCTGATATGGTAGAAGAGATTGATCTGCAATAGTCCATGGCCATGATAGCATACAGGTCTAAAAGATTTCTATAAAGAAATCGGGGATTAAACATGGACAAAAAGACAAGAATTGGTTTTGATAAAACCAAATTTAGGTGCTACAACTGTCAGCTTTATGGGAACTTTTCAAGAGAATGTCAACAACCTAGAGTTGACAGAAATACACATCAGGCACAACTCTCTAGTGGAATTCATTCAAACAGACAAGTGCCTTCACCAATTAGCATTCCAAATGCACCAACACAACCTCAAATCACATAATTCAGTCCAAATCAACATCCAACATCTTCTGCTATGATCATCAAAAAGGATGGAGAATGTGACCGGAGCCTTTATGAGGCTAAAATTCCATCACCTTCAGAGCATGCCCTTATGGCTGATATTGAAGACAAACTAACAGACATCCCGAAAGAGGTAAAAGAAAACCTCTGTAGTCAAGCATGCATTGATGAGGTAAATAGGTAAGTCCACCTTATAATGATAATTATATTCCTTTACCTGACTCCATGACCAACAAACAGGATGAATCACATGATTCTCATGAATAGACTGATGACTCCAAACAATCATCATCATCATCAAAATCACCTTTAAAATCAAAATCACCTTTGATAAAGTTTGTTAAAAGTTCAACACCGCCACCAATCAAATCAACTAACTTTTATCAAGGAAAAAATAATGAATTTGATAATCAAACAATAGATGATGATAAGGATGATTCATTAGATGATGAGTCTGATCAGCCAATTACTGAAACTCAAAAGGTTTCTAGTGTGGCTGGTACATCAAACAAACAATCGAAACAGATTCAAGGATTTGATATCTGTTCTGCTGGAAGAAATGCTGTAACTTCCATTGCCTCTCCCAAACAGGTAAATAAAGGAAAAGGTAAAGCAAACAAACATAATCAGAGTTGCCATACTATAAGTGGTGTGATCAATTCACACACACCACTAAAATATGTAGATATGGTAAGTACTGCAAGTACTGTAAGATGAATATCACAGTACAGAATCATGTCATTTTCACAATTACTGCTCTATTTGTGAAAGAAGCAATCACAGCACTGTAAATTGTTTCTTCAATAAGAAGAACAAGAAACAAAATGAACAAGCTCGGATTAAGAAAACCAATGAAAAACAATCAGTTGTTCAAAATAAGAGCAGAATAGGAGTTCTAAACAAAATCCTCATCAAAAAATTGTTTTAGATAATGATAAAACTTTTTATGACAGTTTTCAACACACATCAAGGAGACATAAGTCTCAAAACAGACAAAACACTGACACTAGCTCACAAAAGAGAAGAGCACAAAGCACTTCTCCCAATAAAGCTAAAACCAACCAAAGGAAATCTAGTGTTTCTAGAGTTCCAAAACCATTTGGAAGAAATTTGCATTGTTGGAAAAGATGGAAAATCCAAGACCATCTTGACTTGGGTTGCTCCAACTAACTGATTTCTTCTGTTTTACAGGGACATCTTAGAAGACCTGACAACATCTGGTATGTTGACAGTGGATTCTCCCATCATATGACCGGCAATTGTTCCCTCCTTCGTGATTTTAAAAACAAACATGGAGGCAATGTAGCCTTTAAAGGAGATAAAACAGGTGAGAAGATAACTAGTGAAGGAACAGTAACAAATGGGTTGATTAGCTTTGAGAATGTCAACTACTGCTCCAATCTTCAGTTCAATCTTCTGAGCGTATCCCAAATCTATGACAAGGGATATTCCACCTTATTCGACTCCAACAACTGCTACATCCTTAAGATGGGTTTACAGATTCCAGAAGAACATATCCTTTTGAAAACTCCTCGTCTAAACAACACATACATTGTTGATATGAACAATGTTTCAGCCTCAACCCCTGAAACTTGTTTATTACCAAAAGCTACAGAAGATGTCTCATAATTGTGGCATAGACGATTAGGTCATTCTAATTTTAATAGAATGAACAAACTTGTTAAAAATGATCTAGTCATAGGTCTACCACAAAAGGAACTTTTCTGTACAGACCACTACACAACATGTCTGAAAGGCAAACAACATAGAGTTTCACATAAATCAAAATTGATAAACTCTAATAGCACACAACTCAAATTGCTTCATATGGACCTTTTTGGCCCAACTAACATCATAAGTATAGGAAAGAAGCAATACTGTCTTGTCATAGTAGATGATTATTCTAGATTCACGTAGGATTTCTTTCTACTACACAAGACAGAAACAACACAAATCATTACATCCTTTATCACAAATATTGAGAATCAACTTGACCTTAAAGTTAAATCTTTAAGACGTGATAACGGCATGAATTTAAAAATGACTGTATTTCTTCTTTTTGTGCAGAAAAAGGAATAAGTCATCAATTCAGCATAGCAAGAACTTCGTAGCAGAATGGAGTAGCTGAACGGAGAAACAAAACATTAATAGAAGCAGCTAGAACCATGCTAGCTGACTCTCTATTTGCCTATATCTTTTTGGGCTGAAGCCATAAACATAGCTAGCTACATATAAAACAGAACATTAATCATTAAAGAAAATTCCAAAACGCCTTATGAATTAATGTTTAAAAGAAAACCATATATAGGATTTCTTAAGGCCTTTGGATGTTCTGTTTCAATATTAAACACTAGAGAACAATTATCCAAATTTGCTCCAAAAGCAGATGATGGATTCTTTGTTGGATATTCTGGAAGCTCAAAAGCTTACAGAGTATTCAATCCATGGCTAAATATAGTTTAAGAAACAACTGATGTTGTTTTCAATGAACATTCTTTCACTAAGAAAGTCATTGGATCAAACTGGCTGTTTGATATTGATGCGTTAACAAAATCATTTGACACATCTTATTTTGATGTTTTAGGTTCCAAGGATAACAACAAATATCCAATGGTTCCACCAACAACCATTGATATTCCATTGACAGCTCATCCTCCAAGGAGAACCACTAACACTCCTTCTAGCACAACTGTGTCAACACCAGCTAATCAACCAAACACATCAAGAGGAACATCACCAGACACTCCAGCATCTTCATCTCATATACCCAGTCAATCACAAGAAACCAACAAACCAAAACAACATGAAGATGATGATGATTACCATTCATTACCAGATACACATCATGAAGATGAAATCTTAGATTTCTTTCATGATTCACCATAAACATTCACTGAACCCCCTCAACAAGACAATCACATATTACCCAATACTCTTGCTCAACCATCATCACATGATCAGACAATCACCAATCTTGATTCAACAATTCATTTTGATCAGATTATAACCATAAGAGTTCACAAGGACCATCCAATAGAAAACATCATAGGTGACCTCAACACCAGATTGACTCGTAGTCAATCTGATACAGCAAACATTTGCTTGTATTCCTGTTTCTTATCCTTAACTGTACCCAAAAACATCACTGAAGCATTAAAGGACAACAGTTAGATAGAAGCTATGCAAGAGGAACTACAACAATTCAAGAAGCAAGAAGTTTGGAAGCTGGTAGATCTGCCTGAAGGTCAATATGCAATTGGCACAAGGTGGCTATTCAGAAACAAAGCAGATGACAGAGGGATTGTCATAAGAAACAAAGCAAGACTTATAGCCCAAGGTTATACTCAAGAGGAAGGCATTGACTATGATGATGTCTTTGCTCCTGTAGCAAGACTAGAAGCCATCCGAGTATTCCTTGCTTATGCCTCATCTCAGAAGTTCACTGTCTACCAAATGGATGTCAAATGTGCATTCCTCTATGGTAAGTTAGATGAAGAGGTATACGTTGCTCAACCACCAGGGTTTGAAGATCCAGATTTCCCTCATGGAGTCTACAAGTTAGACAAAGCTCTGTATGGTCTTCATCAAGCTCCTAGAAAGTGGTATGAAACTTTATCAAAGTTTCTACTACAGAATGG
Source organism: Flaveria sonorensis (assembly GCA_025506505.1). Classification (NCBI taxonomy): domain Eukaryota; kingdom Viridiplantae; phylum Streptophyta; class Magnoliopsida; order Asterales; family Asteraceae; genus Flaveria; species Flaveria sonorensis. The sequence goes on along the minus strand of JACCIY010000303.1, from coordinate 9,664 downwards.
TTACACCCATGGGAAAATTGACCAGACATTGTTCTTAAAGAGAAAAGAACAAGTCTTGCTAGTAGTGCAAGTCTATGTGGATGACATAATATTTGGATCCACAAACACACAGCTTTGCAAAGAGTTTGAAACCCTTATGCAATGAAAATTCCAGATGAGCTCTATGGGAGAACTCACATTCTTCCTAGGACTACAAGTTCATTAATTAGCAGAAGGAATGTTCATCAATCAAAGCAAATATGTGCATCAAACACTCAAGAAGTATAACATGGCTGATTGCACTTCAAGCAAGTCACCATTTGCAACTGGACTGAAGTTTGGACCAGATCCAGAAGGAGCATCAGTTGACCAGAAACTTTACAGATCTATGATAGGTTCACTGATATATCTTACAGCAAGCAGACCAGATATCATGTATGTAGTTTGCATGTGTGCAAGATATCAAGCAGATCCCAAAGAATCACACATTAAAGCAGCGAAGAGAATATTTAGATACTTGAAAGGAAAACCAACACTTGGTTTTGTATCCCAAAGATGGAGATTTCTCTTTATATGCATATACAGATAGTGATTATGGGGGATGCAACAACAACAGGAAATCTACCAGTGGAGGCTATCAGTTTCTTGGATCAAGATTGATCTCTTGGCAGTGCAAGAAACAAACCAATGTCTCTGTCTCAATAGCAGAAGGAGAATATATAGCTGCATTTGCATGCTGTTCTCAAGTGTTATGGATTCACAACCAAATGCTTGACTACGGCTTTAACTTTCTTAAAACACCCATACACATTGACAATTCTACAGCCATGTATGACTACTCACCCAAAACTCACTCGATTTCGATTACTTTGTGCCAATGCAGTAGACCAGTGATGGAACACTCACCATGTAACGCAATTTTCAGGATGAAAATTCTTTCAACATGGGGATAATGTGACATCCGGTAATTTTCCGTTACCAAACTCCGTTAGTTTCGTTAAGTCTTGCATACACGTGTCATGAGCACACACTAGTTGTCGTTGACCGTTAGTGACTCAATAATAATAATCTATGATAAACAATAATAATCTAATTAATAATATTGATTATTGGTTGTGATTATGTGATTCATGAATTTATAGAATTTTAAATAGTTATTTTGTGAATTTACGCGATAATGTGACAACGTGTTATATGCATATTTCATGTGTTGTGAGACTTATTGTAAATGTCGATGATTATTAGTATTGACTAATAATACTTATAATTTGTAGTTAAAAGTGTTAAAAAGATTGTTTTTTATAAAATATAATTAAATGGGTTTACCTTGTAATTATTCTAAACCAAAAACTTACCTAAAATATAACCCTAATCCCCCCCAAACCCAATTTTCGGCCGCAAACCCCATCCCCACACCCCTACCTTGCAAATTCAACCTTCAACACACACAAACATTCAGATTTTGAGTGATTCAAGTGATTACAAGGTGTTTTACAAGTCCAATTGTTGATTTCTACACATCTAAAGGTTAGTTTTGATTGGTTTTTCAGAGTTTTGATCTTGATGAACCCTAGATTCAAAATTGATGATGAAAATATGAAATTGATGATTGTTAGATGTAGAGATGATGATAGTTAGGTCGTATGAATGTTAGATTATGTTGATTTTGCAAGAAATCCATGGATTTATCATGTAGTTCATACATTGCCTTAAGAGGAAACTTTTTGTTCTTGGAATTCATGATTTGATGTTGAATTGATGTTTTGATGTGTTTGTGATGATAATTGGATGTTAGACTGTTGATTTGGATGTTAGATTGTTGATAATTGATGTTGTAATTCATGCCTTACTAAAGATAGTAACTTTTGGCTAGGAAGTTGATGAATTGTGATAATTGGATGTTGTTGATCATGTCTAGATGTTATCATGAGCTTGAATTGGTATATTATTGATGAATCCATGAATGTCTTGGATGTTTGCTAGAATTTCGGATGTGCTTATTCAAAACGAAAACTTTATTTGCACAAATTCTTGAGTATGAGGATTTGAACATGTTTGGGACATTAGGATCATGTTAGCATGTTCATGGATGATTTCTAAGGTGGTAGAATGTATTTTTTGGGTTGTATGAATGTTTAGTTGGTTAGTTATCTGATTTGGCCTATTTGTGGGAATTCATGGTAATGGGTCATATGGGTATGTTAGGACTATTGTTGGTATGTGGTTGATCATGATTGAACATTTTGGATGATATGATTCTGTTAAATGGTGTGTTGATGATCATCATACTCGCGTACGAATCTAAGGCCCCTACTTAGTAGGATTGGCAGGGTTTAGGGTGTGAAGTCGTGAATGACTTCACATGGCATGATGTGCATGATTTGATTCTATGTATGATGCATTGGCTGTGTTGTAGCTACGTTGAGCATGATAATTGTTTGAGATTCGCATGACTTGTATGATATCTGGCTGTATGATGATCTAGTTAGTACATGTGGTTAATGAAGTGTTATATGTAATCAGTTTGTATGTTAACCATTTGTGATGTACTGTTATGCTTGTTTGAATGAAATTTCACCTATAATGTCACCAACAGGTCAAACGGGTCAACTGGGTCAAATGTGTCTTGTCTTTCTTAAACCTTGAGTTCCTTGGTTTGTAGAGCACCTAGGGTTTCATATTGATTCTGTGTACACGTACTTATGTACTCATGTGTTCTAGGTGACCTTTGAAGGTTGTCTTTCCACTCTTTCTTTCAAGTTAAGCTTTAAGTTAATTCTTGCGCGCATCAGGTGAGTTCATGCCCCACTCTTTTGGGGGAGATAGCATACTGGTTTTTACAAACGCTTTATCATGATAAGTTGTGTATGGTATAATATAGTGTAGATTACCATGAAAGTCCTCACACTTTTGGATTGTTAATAATGCTGGTTAGCGGGAAATCTTGGGTAGTACTGCTGGGTTTGACGAGCCCCACCTGTGCGACTCGAGGTCAAACGGGTGCAATATTGTCCTAACGAACATTTGTCACGACTTGGTAAGTCATGGCAGGAGGCAACAAATGTAACACAGTCAGCTTCAATCGCGAAATCACTATGATTATTACTATTTGTTTATAGACTAGCTATCTATTACAATACACATATTATATTTTGCAACTGTTATTGGTTTATGTTTAAATGCAAAAACTTGAACTCACCAACCGTTGTGTTGAATCTTTTAGTATGTTATTCTCAAGTTAAGGTCGCTATTGCCTAGGAGCACATCACACGGGTCAGCATCATGGTGTTTGTCAGCACGTTATGAAACATTGTTTTGGATTAAGATTGTTTAAACATCGTGTTTTGGTTTTGCATAATACTTGGGCGCGTATGTTTACGCATTTTCAAATCATGCTACATTGTTTTGGGTTTACTAGTTTAGTTAACGATTCCGTATATTTTAAAGTTAAACTCTGATTTTGAATGTTAGTTCATATAGAGTCATTCTATGTAACTAATGATTGAGATCCTGGTATGTCTCGTGCCTCGCAGTAAAACCCCGCACGCGGATTTTGAGGGTGTGACAGATTGGTATCAGAGCCATTGGTTATGGGGAACTAGGTTGCATACACACTAGACTATAACCGCACAGTTGTTAGTTACTTGCCACTTATTTCCTTACTGTATACTCATTGGCATACGCATCACGTACTTCGCAGCATGGCATCGTCATCCAGAAATTTAGGCAAGAGACCTGCACGATCTGAGTCACCTCCTACTTCTCCCGTACCTGATAGGGGATTTAACTGGCCCTGACATGCTTATCCTCCTGGCGAGATAGACTGGGATCAGCCTTTCATACCTCCTGAGCTCGATCCTCCGCGGAATTGGGATTTCTACCCCACCTACATAAACCGTATGGCTTATAGAGAGCGTGTACCACCAATAGCTCCTTCACGACCTAGGACTAGGTCATCGACCGCCTCTGCATTGCCTACTCTTCCTAACTTGGGCATCCCTTTTGAGCAGGCGTTTGCAGCTTTGGTAGCCACTCTAGACATGGAGCGACAGCGGATTAGAGGACTCACTGATGAGAACTCTGCCTTACGATCTAAGATGTGCCAGTTGCGCTACCAGGTAGAGATGCTTCAGGAGCGACTCTCGATGGCCATTGGTGGACATCATACCCTGGCAGGCAATGTTGTAGCACTTACTGGATGCATGGACGCGCAGGATCACCATAACATAGTGATCGATGATAGGTTTGCTGATCTAGAGGCACAGCTAACAGCACTTCAGGTTGTTGAAGCCCCGCACCTTTGGTGGACCCTGATGAGGAAGACCCGGAAGAGGAACGGAGGAAGCCCCGAAGAAGAACCAGCAGAGATGGATGAGGACAGTGACGGATCTGACGTACTGGACTGATTCTACTTTTATATGACTTAGACTATGTAGTGTTTCTTATCTTTGAAATCTATGTGGGAAGGGTTGTTTCCCACCCAACTGACAAACTTAAAATTTGACATTGATGGAATTTTTTGACTCAATTGCAATTTATTTATCTTTGGTTATTATTTTGTTATAAATGTTGTGGTTATGGTAAATGCATTATTTCTTATTGTTTACTGTACTTTGATGAGATTAATGCGTTGGGTGTTACTCATTATTGTATTTGTGAATTGTAAAGTGAAATATGGACGCACGTTGAAGAGGACGTGGGAGTGGTCGTGGATGTGGCGCCAGAGGCCGTGGTGTCGAAGCCATAAACAAGACGCCTGCAGAATTGGCGGCTTTAATCAACGGACATGTTCAGGCGGCAGTGGCTGCTGCCCAACCGGGACAACCGTAGGTAAATGATAACAAGAGGTTAAACTAATTATCCTAGTTATTGTCTAGGATATCTGACTAATGTTTGGGTTGTCGAAACAGGACCACCACCAGGTACCTACAAGTCCTTCATGGACTGTAAACCCCATACCGATAGCGGGACGGAAGGAGCTGTGGGGCTTGTAAGGTGGTTTGAGAAAATAGAGTCGGTCTTTGCAAAATGCAACTGCCCACCTGCTGATCAGGTGAAGTATGCCACTGGGACATTGGAAGGCGCAGCACTTTCCTGATGGAATGCCCAGGTTCAAATGTTGGGTCAAGCTATAGCCAACGAACTGCCTTGGGATGAATTCAAGGAAATCATGACTGAAGAATACTGCCCTCGAAATGAAGTACAGAAGCTGGAGATTGAGTTCTGGCAACTCAAATGTAAGGCTCAGAGATTAAAGCCTACACGATCCGTACTTATGAGTTGGCCACACTATGCCCTGGAATGGTCAATGAAATGCACAAGAGAGTCGAGCACTACATACGTGGACTGGTGCCCAAAATTCCAAGTATGGTAACTGCTTCCAACCCCACTACCATACAACAAGCTATCCGGCAGCCCACAGCCTGACTGACCAAGCAGTTGAGCAAGGACGGTTACCCAAACGGGGCGCGGTTGCTAGTGTGTCCGACAACAAACAAAAGTGGGAGAACATTAGTAACAAAGGTTCATCCTACAGCAACCAGCCACAACAACAGCAGCAACAGGTACAACAGCAGCAGCAACCTCCCCAGCAACAAAGGAGGCTTGATAACAACCGAAATTTCAATCAGTCATCCTCGGCTTTGCAGGGACAAGGAGGCTATGTGGGGAAAAGTCCCAAGTGCAATCGATGCAACTACCATCACACCGGCAGGTGTGACAACTTCCGATGCCAACGCTATGGTAAAGTTGGGCATGCAGCAAAGGACTGTCAGGGTGAACTGATGAAAAAGCCACAACAATCACAAGAAACTCTGAAAGGTTGTTTTGAATGCGGAAAAGAAGGCCATTACAGACGCAACTATCCCCAGCTCAAGAGGAATGGTAAGGCAAAACAACAACATGGCAACAACAGCAACAATAACAGCGGCAACAACAACAACAACGGTAATGGCAACAATAATGGAGGCAATAACAACAATGGAGCCAAAGGAGAGCCTTCGTCATTGGCTCAGGTGAGGCTCTAAACGACCCTACAACTGTAACTGGTAAATTTTCAGTTAATGGTCATTTGCTACCGTTATTCGATACCGGAGCCGATAGAAGTTTCTTGTCCACTAAGTTTTGTAGTCTTTTAAGTGATACGCCCTCAGCCTTAGAATCTAAATACACCATAGAGTTAGCTGACGGTAGATAGATTAAAGTAACGCATATTCTTAGAGACTGCAATACAGAGCTTGCTGGTCATACATTCGCCATAGATCTCATGCCTGTTACACTAAGAAGTTTTGATGTAGTAGTAGGCATGGATTGACTTTCCGATAACAAGCGGAAGTCATATGCCATGAGAAGATCATACGGATTCCCTGGCAAAGAAGTACTTACGGTCAGAGGTGATAGGAGTGGTGCGGTGATAGGCATCATCTCGTTTATGAAGGCACAGAAGTTGTTACGAAAGGGTCAACTGGCCATATTGGCACTCGTTACAGATAAACAGACCGAGGAAAAGAAGATAGAGGATATCCCCGTAGTTCGCGAGTTTCCCGAGGTGTTTCCGGAAGACCTGCCTGGATTACCGCCTCATCGTCAAGTTGAATTCCAAATTGAGTTGATTCCAGGAGCCTCTCTAATTGCGAGAGCACCTTACCGGTTAGCTCTAAACGAACTGCAGGAATTATCCGCCCAACTACAAGATTTGTTGGATAAAGGGTTTATCCGACCGAGTTCGTCACCCTGGGGAGCGCCAGTTCTATTCGTCAAGAAGAAGGATGGTACATTTCGAATGTGCATTGACTATAGGGACTGAACAAAGTCACGATCAAAAATAGATATCCCTTACCTCGTATATGATTTGTTTGATCAACTGCAAGGATCAAGCTATTACTCTAAGATTGATCTAAGGTCTGGGTATCATCATCTGAGAGTTCGAGAAAAGGACATCTGGAAGACTGCCTTCCGTACACGATATGGTCACTATGAAGTTTTGGTCATGCCATTGGGTTAACAAATGGGTTAACAATTCATGGACCAGCAGTATTCATGGACCTTATGATCGCGTGTGCAAACCTTATCTTGATCAGTTTATTATTGTCTTTATTTATGACATACTGATCTACTCCAAGACTGAGGAAGAACATGAGAAGCACTTACGTTTAATCTTGGAATACTTAGAAAGGAACAACTGTACACAAAGTTTTCTAAGTGTGATTTCTGGATACGTGAGGTGCAATTCTTGGGTCATATTGTCAACGAGAAGGGAATACATGTTGATCCTGCAAAGATTGAAGCGATAAAGAATTGGTCAATTCCTAAGACACCAAGTGAGATACGACAATTCCTTGGATTAGCAGGATACTATCGGCGATTCATCGAAGGATTTTCTAAGATTGCTCAACCTCTCGCAGCCTTGACTCACAAGGGAACAACATACAAATGGGGTGAGAGTCAGGAATCTGCTTTCCAGTTGCTGAAACAGAAATTGTGTAGCACACCGATATTAGCGTTACCGGATGGAAGTGACGATTTTGTAGTTTATTGTGATGCTTCCATTCAAGGACTTGGGTGTGTATTGATGCAACGGGATAAGGTAACAGCTTACGCCTCTAGACAACTAAAGGTTCATGAGAAGAACTATACAACCCATGACTTGGAACTGGGTGCAGTAGTTTTTGCCTTAAAGATCTGGAGACACTACTTGTATGGTACCAAATGCACTATTTACACCGATCACAAGAGTTTTCAACACATCTTTGAGCAAAAGGAATTGAACATGAGGCAAAGACGCTGGGTGGAATTGTTGAACGATTATGATTGTGCCATCAGATATCATCCGGGGAAAGCAAATGTAGTCGCTGACGCGTTGAGTAGGAAAGAAACTGCTAAGCCTCGACGCGTACGAGCTTTGTAGCTTACCATTAGCACACAGTTACCGGAACAAATCCGAGAGGCTCAAACTGTAGCCTTGAAAGCAGAAAACGTTGGGTCCGAATCCTTAAGAGGAATGGACAAGCAGCTCGCGGTAAAAGTGGATGGAATTCGTTATGTCATGGATAGACTTTGGGTACCTCTACACGGAAATCTGAGAGACTTAGTCATGAGTAAAGCACACAAGTCTAAGTATTCTATACATCCTGGATCTGACAAGATGTACCATGATTTGAAGGCACACTACTGGTGGCCTAACATGAAGGCTGATGTAGTTACATATGTGAGCAAGTGTCTGACCTGCTCAAAGGTTAAAGTGGAGTATCAGAAACCGTCTGGACTATTGCAACAACCCGAGATCCCTATGTGGAAGTGGGATCAGATCTCAATGGATTTCATTACCAAGCTACCTCGAACTTCTACGGTTGCGACATAATATGGGTTATCCTGGATAGATTAACAAAGTCTGCTTATTTCCTAGCGATAAAGGAAACAGACAACTCTATGTGAAGGAGATCGTTTTGAGGCATGGAGTACCGATCTCAATTATTTCTGACCGCGATGCTCGCTTCACATCGCACTTCTGGCAATCACTGCAGAAATCTTTAGGTACGCGATTGGATATGAGTACTGCTTATCATCCACAGACTGATGGTCAAAGCGAGCGTACTATACAGACTTTGGAGGACATGTTACGTGCTTGTGTGATTGACTTCGGGAATAACTGGAAGTTCACCTACCATTGGTGGAATTTTCTTACAACAACAGTTATCACACTAGCATAAAGGCGGCACCTTTCGAAGCGTTGTATGGGAGAAAATGTAGATCACCAGTTTGTTGGGCTGAAATTGGTGACAGCCAGCTAACGGGCCTGAGTTAGTACACGAGACTACTGAAAAGATTGTGCAAATAAGGAACCGTATGGCTGCAGCGCGCGACAGACAGAAAAGTTATGGATAAGCGACGGAAACCCTATAATTTCAAGTTGGTGATAAAGTCTTACTGAAGGTCTCACCATGGAAAGGCGTGATTCGGTTTGGTAAGCGAGGAAAGCTAAATCCGAGATACGTTGGACCATTTGAGATCTTGGAAAGAATAGGTCAGTGGCTTATCGATTAGCCCTACCTGATTCGCTAAGTGGAATCCATGATGTATTCCATTTTCAAATTTGAAAAAGTGCTTAACGGATGAAACGATGGTCGTACCGCTGGAAGAAGTTCAAGTAGAAACAATTACGCTTCATTGAGGAACCGGTCGAAGTGATGGATCGTGAGGTGAAGACACTTAAGCAAAGCAATACCCATAGTCAAGGTTCGTTGGAACTCGAGACGTAGACCAGAATTCACGTGGGAACGTGAGGACCAGATGAAGCTTAAGTATCCTCAGCTATTCGAAGGACGATGTCAGCCGGCGAGGTACTGATTTAAATTTCGGGACGAAATTTCTTTCAACATGGGATGATGTGACAACTCACCCAAAACTCACTCGATTTCGATACTTTTGCCAATGCAGTAGACCAGTGATGGAACACTCACCATGTAACGCAATTTTCGGGACGAAAATTCTTTCAACATGGGGATAATGTGACATCCGGTAATTTTCCGTTACCAAACTCCGTTAGTTCCGTTAAGTCTTGCATACACGTGTCGTGAGCACACACTAGTTGTCGTTGAACGTTGGTGACTCAATAATAATAATCTATGATAAACATAATAATCTAATTAATAATGTTGATTATTGGTTGTGATTATGTGATTCATGA
>JACCIY010000626.1:0-41667 GCA_025506505.1 Flaveria sonorensis | reverse complement strand
ACAACTAGAGTTGCACAAAACGGGTTTGGGCCGGACCCGGTTACAAACCGGGTTTGGGCCCAACCGTGTTTTTTGTACCCGGTATTGGTGAACCCGGGTACGAACCCGGGTCGGGTTCAGTGAGATACAAACCCTACCCGTATACCCGGTAGGGTCGGGTCGGGTTCGGTTCGGGTATGAAACCCGGTTTCAACCGGGTTTTTTTTGCCTTTTTTTTTTTTCTTTTTTTCTTTTGTTGTGTGTGTCGAACACCGGGTCATATTTTTTTTTTCTTAATATTTTCTTTTCTTTTTTTCTTTTTATTTTCTTTTCCTAACCGGGTTCACTTGAATGACCAAAATTTAAACCTTAATATATAAATATATACAATCTTGAGCAGAAAAGTTACACTTATAATATACAATATTAAATACTTTTTATATAAAACATTTGAATGACAAAGAATTTAAAAGAACATAAAAGACATAATATATTAAAACAACTTAAAAATAACATATCGTCTAATTTTATCTACTACGAATGCTTGATCAAATGCTAATTCTTCATCGATATGCCAGAAGATACTCCGTCTTCTACCTCTTCATCATGTACTTTAGCTTCGAGTGTAATCTCGTCTTCGAGCTTGTTTGGTCTTGTATACGATCCGTTGCGTCTAAGTGATCCTTTTAAACAAATGCACATCTCCACTGCTTCCGGAGTTAGTCTTCTTGTTCTTCGTAATGATATTACCCTGCCACTAAGAGAAAAAGCAGATTCCGAAGCTACCGTAGAAGCTTGGACGCTTAGTAAATCACGGGCCATAGCAGAAAGAATCGGAAATTGAGATTCTTTTCCTTTCCACCAAGCCAAAATATCGAATGCACGATAATCTTCGGTAGTCATAGTGGAAATCAAATCCGTTCCACTATATCTACCGGCTCACTTGTTGGGTGTGTTCCCCTTTGACGTTTTAGCCGTCACTCCCTCCCGAACAACATTCAACATAGTCAAAACAGGTCTTTAAGCGAGGTACTAGCACTTGAGGTTGATCCGCTTGGCATGGTATGTTTACGTTAGGCCCATATCTATTTAAATAAAAATTATAAATTGTTTTCAAACTATGATTAAATTTTCTTTTGCCTCGTTTGAAAAATCAGGGTTTTCGTCATGCATATCCAAATTGTCATTTATCTCATCTATCAACATTCACCCCCGCAACATTTAGAAACGGATTTAAAGCGGCGGCACACGTAAAAACGGGTGGTAAGTCCTTAAAATATTTTTTAAACTTTCTTTCATTGGTTCTATCATTTGATTAAACATATTATTTTTATTTTAAAATTTTTAAAATTCAAAGACATAAATATAGTTCTTGAAGCCCCGAATAACTAGTGGAATAATAACTCCCGATAATTTTGTTGTTGAGTTTTAAAAACCTCAAGAAACTCGGATAGACCTTGAGAGATTCTCCCAACCCGCATCCGGAAATGGGTCGGCTTCACCATTATCCGAAAGACTATTATGAAAGCTTTCAAAGTGCCCTTTTGTTTTAAAGCACATTCAACATGTGACAAGTCGAATTCCACCGAGTAGTACATCCCAATTAGGACCTAAAAATCTAGAGTGCGTATCCTTACAAAGTTGTTTATAATCTTGATATCTTCTTCTACTTTTTTTAAAAACGTCATGTAAACATAATCGAAAAGATGTAATAAAGTTATTAACATATTGCCCGGATAGTCCGTCTTGCACTACTAAATTAATAATATGTGCAACACAACGAGTATGGAAAAATCACCGTTTGCAATCGGAAGATATTTTAATTTTAATTTTTCAACCGCGTTTGTGTTGTTAGAGGCGTTATCAAATGCAATTGAAAAAGTTTATTTTCTAATTTAAAAGTACTTATTACATTATCTAAAAGTAAAACAAAATTCTCCGTGTGTGGATGTGGAAAAAGATCAAATGCAATCGTACGTTTCATCAATTGCCATGAATTGGGATCCACCCAATGACGGTGACGCAAAGGTACGATTCGGGTAAATCGTGTGGAGCCGACCAAACGTCACTAGTTAAGTTTACACCGGTATTTAAATTTTCAAATAATACAATTAAATCATTTTTTGCTTGTTTCCATAATTTTAAACAATAACGTCTAAGTGTAGTACGACTTACGTGAGTGTAACGAGGTTGAAGCGTCTCTCGAATTAAGTTGGTCAACCGGATTGTCGAAGTGACTAAAAGGCAAAGCTTCTTGAATCACGAACTTCGCCATTCGATCTCGAACCGTATTAACATCGTAATTAAAGATTCCACCCGTCTCCACCCATTGTGTTTGTTGCGAATCCGGATTACTTTTCAACGACTTACAAAACTTCTTGCTAATGTGTTTTTTTAAAGTCGTGTTAGAATCTTTAGCAAGCAAAGCTCCACAAAACTTGCAACGAGCCTTTACAGACCCGTCACTCAACTCAACCATATCCCAATTGCACCAAACATCCATGTTACGATTGTGTGCAAGAACACGAACGACGGTTGGAGCGTTGACGAACTTTGACCAACGGAAGATTGTGCGTGAGCCATATCAAGATTGAAGAGAGTGAAAGTGTAAAACGAGAGAGTGAACGTGTAAAACGAGAGTAAACGAGAGTATTTTTTTGCGTTTTTTGGTATATTTTTGCGTTTGAGACTTGGGTACTAAACCATATCAACCCACACCTATTTATACTAACTTATAGGGCAAAGTGACCAAAAAACGGTCACAAATCGAAGGTAACGGCTATATAGCCGTTAAAAAAAGGCACTTTAAAAAAAAAAAAAAAACGGTCAAAACCGGGTCCAACCCGGGTTCAACCGGTTCCGGGTCGGGTCGGTCGGGTCTGGTTCTAAGAAATTCTAGAAAACATACCCGGTTCCAACCCTACGAGTTTTTTTCGGGTCCAACCCGGTATGCATATACCGGGTCGTACCCGTACCCGGTTCCGGGTCGGGTCCACCGTGTCGGGTCCACCGGGTCGGGTCCGAACCCGGTTTTTATGCCCAAATCTACTTACAACTAGTCTCTTATGAGGTATAACCACTATAAAAGGCCCATTATGATTTGTTGATCTACCATCACTAGGTTCTTCGTAGCCACCACAATGGTTTGCTCCACCACGCAAACCAAATTTAAAATACCTTGATTTGTGAAATAAACTAACAATTACATTATATATATTACTGATTCTCAACTTATTTGTGAATCATATGCTGTACCCAAGCTTTAATGAGTTGTACACACTTTCGTTTTTTGTTTTCTTTAAACTTTTTAAATTCAATCTCAATACACTTACATTTTTTACAAATTAACCCATACAAAATAATAATTTCAAGTTGGGTTTCCTATACTTTTTAAATTTTATAAACTTTTTGTTTTATTTTTCAGTTTAAATTTTATGAGTTAACACGCCGCAACGTGTGTGTAGTTCAACGTTTTTACGTCTATTTTCCCCCGTTAACCGGCCCCGACACAACGCGCGGGTCTTATATCGACTTAGTTTTTGTTTTTAATTACGTTTTAAGTGCGGAGTTCAACTTTTTTACGTCTAATTTCCGTTTGAGTTTACTTTTCCAGTTTTTATTTCTATTTTAATATGATTATTTCTGGTGTTAATGGCCGATGATGTTGTGTGAAATTGTTGTTATTTGGTACGGTTTTACATCCCCTGTCGAAACGCGATGGGTTTAATACCAGTTATTCTCTATATAATATTTAAATTTCTAAGTTTCAGTATGACTAATATACCCCGTAACGTATTTTCCAATCAATCATCTTCTCATTCCTATTCTACTGGTGGTACTGGATTGTTATCATTTCTCATATTCATTTTCACACTATCTTACATAAATTGTCAACGGTTTATTTAAATATAATTAAATGATATTGATCATATAAAAATTCTCGATCGCTAGTCTTAACCAAAAAAAATTGAAACAAAATTGTTCAAAACAAAATTAGAATATTGTGCATATAAAAATTCCAACCAACCTGCTTAAACGTATCACATGGTTAATAAATAATCTTACATGAATTGTCAACGGTTTATTTAAATATTAATAAATGATATACATGATCTTAAAATCTTAATTTATATTATTACGTTTCGGAGTACTAAGGTTTCATTTTTTATTTTTGTTGACTACATTTAGTTTTTTATATATGTATAAGGAAACACAACTAGAGGTGTTAAAAAAACTGAAAAACGAATCGTATCCGTAACCGAATAAACCAAACTATTTTTGTAAATTCGGTTTATAATTGTTCCCTAATTATAAATTCATTTTTTGATTCAGTTAACAGTTACACAAAATTATGTGTATTTGGATTTATTCGAATAAACCGCTTTTATTGTTTAATTGAAATCTTTTCATAACCAAATAAACCATTAGTTGAACCGTTAAACACCCCTAAACACAACTGTTTTATTAAAATTAGATATATATTCTTCTAAAATTACAATATCATATATTTCTCTAAACACAAGCTTTTTAATTCATAATCTTCTTATCTTCTTATTTTAATAAAAAAGTAACCAATGGGACACGTGTCAGCGTTAATATTTTTCTCAAACAATATTTTTTATTTAGCTCTTTTATTAAATAACTACATTAATTACTAATAATATTTAATTCTTTTTTTAGATTACAAATAATTTTCTAATAAATTAAGAAAGAAATCTATTTATCAATGTTATTTCTAAAAAATAGTTTTATATAAAATAAGAGATTTTCTTAAAGATGTAAGTTTTTTACAAATATGAAATACTTTAAAATTGATGTTTTTTAAAAGTAAAACTTTTATAAACAAAAAATAAGTAAAATTAGGAGTTATAATAAGAAATTTGAAAAATAATATTTTTTTATAATGGTCTGTTTTGAAACAAAATGCTTACTTTTTTTAAAATAAAAATAAAAGTTTAACAAATTAATATCATTGTTTTTTACTTATGGTTCTTACTATAAGTAACTTTAATTTATTTTTTATCTTAAAATATTATTTAATAGTGAATAAATTTTATTATATTTATATTTTATTTATTCAATTTTTGTAATGTACGAGTTATAAAGTTTGTATATAATATTCTTTATAGTTCATAGGATCAAATATTTAATTTTAAAGTTTAAAACGTTATATGAATATTTTCCTATAGAGGGGCTTTCAAATAAGAACCAAAATTTTGTAAAAAAACTAAAAGAACCACCATCAGCCAATAAGATTTTTTATAATTAGTTTAAGTTTTGTTAATTAATTAACCATCAAAAGGGGTAATTATGTAATTTAATAAATTCAAATTGGGTTATGGGATTGTAAATAACTGTTCCAACCGTATGCAAAACTAACCTGCGATCCATTATACATATTCAATTTATGTAGATCCAAAAGTCAATTTTGGTTACCTTTTTCATTCAATTGATCATGCAAAACATGAAAAAAATAAAAATTGAGTGCGGTTCCCCTTGCTTCAATCGATACCTACGATTTATTGGAAATTATTAACAGGTAATTGATTCCTCTTATTGTCAATTAAGTTATTTTTTAACCTATTTTTTATTAATTTCATGGTATTTTTTGTAGATAAACGCGAGTAAAGTAGTTGTTGAATTTCAGGATGCACTTGTTAATGAAAGTGTTTTGAACAATAAGAACATTATATCATGTTCCAATGAGGTTTCTCGTATTGTAAAATATGTAGAAAGAAACTTTAGTTTGGTTTATCAGATGGACATTCATGGTGTAGATGATGGATGAAAAATACAAAACACTTAATTTGTTCTATTAGTGTTCGATTCTCCACTACACAATAAGGGCAAGACACCGATGGTTGAATGTAGTCAATGATATGAATATAATTATGAATTTAGAAATCACCTTGATGATAGTATGTAGAAGACTCATATGATTTCTTGTGTAATTGGGATGACATATGTATCTTTTTATTTTTTGATTTGTAATTTGTATTTATGGTACTGATAAATCTAATATCATGCGAAGAAATAGTCTTCATAGTGATTTGTGTATTTCTTATTTGATAACAAGTTTTTATTTTTTTATGTTTTTTTGTAGGTGTATTGGTTAGTTGAAATTTATGTTTTATAAAGTCAATTTGACATTGCTAAAGTATGAACAACTAGAAGTTTTATAAGATGGTCTTTAAAGTAAATGTGCATTGCCTTTCAAAAAAAGAGTAAATGTGCATTAATGCACTTTGTTTTGGAATAAGTATAATGTCAAACAAATGGGAGGTTGTATAACCCTGTCTTAAATATGTGTATTAATGCCATTAATTGAATTCTTATTGTATTATATAGTATGAGAACTAATAACGGGACATATAGAGAGTGGGTGTTCAATTAATGTATTTTGTTAGTGGACTTTGCTTTTTGAGAATTTCTATCTAAATAGAAACTTATTCTCCTAGAGTTCATCGTATGTATTTAACATTTTAATTAAAAGTAAATTTGTTGTGTATTATTAGGCTTTTCTTGAGTTAGACTTACATACAACGTAATCCACATATCATAAAATATATTTGAAAGAATGCACATATGCATAAAACAGTGCTAAAATGCATATATGCATCCACTAATTTATTAAAAAGTGTTAATATGCACAAACCAATTTTTGTAAATACACACACATTTACAGCAAATACAAATGTATGTTATGTTTGTCTTCATGCACATATGCATATACTTATACACATATTGTGCATCTAGATACGTATATATCCATTGTAGTAAAATAGAATTTATACATTAAAAAAAACTAATAACACAAGAATATTTCACTAGGTAACTAAAACACAAAAAAACATAGGAGTTACGAAGTCTCCATGAACTTCCATAATAGTTAATTAATTTTTTATAATGAATTGCGATAACAAAATATTTAAATTAAATAAACTTTGTTTATGAAACACTTTCTAATTTAACGCAAAATAAAAGATAGATGTTGAGATGAATAATATTATGAGTGTCTAAGGTAGTTTAATATTAAAAGTATTAGACGTAGGGAAATGGGCTGACGGTCAAAATTTAAAAATTGTTTATTGGAAGTAAAAGACAAAATAGGAAGTTGAAGCTTCAATTGCCCCCACGATCTAATTGGAATTTTAAGTATGTTATAGAATACCAAATTTGCCCTTATAACGGACTAAAGATGGTGTTAAAAATACAGAAAATTAGTATCTTATCACTTTTAGTTACAACCCTTGATCTTATTAATCTAAAGTTAAGATTAGTTCTTTTAGTTTTTAATAAAAAATGGTTTTAAATGAAATGCATCGCTGTATAATATCACGCCTTCAACATGTTTCATTATTGGTTGTTCCATTTGCCTTCACACACACGTCCATCTTCTACCGGTCTCACCGGTCATCTTCTACCGGTTTCCGCCATTATTAAACTAAGTACTCTCCAGGTGATCACATATTCTATAACCATTTTCAGATTCCGATTACATTTGGTATCTGTGATTATGCAACCTACTACACCCTATCCTAAATATATATATATATATATATATATATATATATATATATATATATATATATATATATATGTATTGCACCATTATAGTTGAATCACCTTCAGTGAGTCACCTAGTAATTCATTCCGGTTTTTACTCCAATTTTCCAGCATTTCGATCGGTAGCTGAAAAACTTGATAATCATGTCGGAAGCTGGAGACGGACTGGGTCACCTTCGAATTCCATTTGAGAAGATCAAATTCGGTAAGAAAGTTGAGGTTGAAGGTTATGGAACTGTGTTCGAAGGTGAATTTGATGATCAAGAGTGGCGTTGAAACAACTCAACATCACCAACCTTGCTAACATTAACCTAAACTGTTAGCAGAGATTCTAACCATCTCTCGATTCCGGCAACATCCGAATTCGTGGCTCTTCTAGGGTTTTGTGATGAGAAGAGTAACGAGATCATACTCGTCTACGAGTACGTAGCGAGCGGAAATCTAGCAGATAAGATGAGGAAACGACTCACGACAATCCAACGACTCGAGATCTGCCTCGGTGCTGCTCGTGGATTGGATTACTTGCACACCGGAGTTGATCCGATCACACCTGGTATCGTTCACGGTAACATCAAACCATCAAAAATCCTGTTGAATTCAGATGCCGAAAATTCGTCCAAGTTCGTAGCGAAGGTTTCTAGTTTTGGATTGTCGAAAATTGTGCCCGGAAAAGCTACTCTGGAATCTTCCGATGAAGTTACAGAGAAACCGACGAAGGAATCAGACTTCTATTCATTCGGTGTGTTGTTGTTAGAGGTGTTGTGTGGTGTTTCGGAGTTGGTTGATACTGACGAAGATGCAACAGAACAAGTTACGAAAAGTGGTGCACTTCGATATTAGAAAGGAGATCAAACAGAGTCGTTGGAAACTTATGCGAAAATCGCGTGCCAGTGTGTTACGGAAAATCCAGACGAACGTCCTCAGATGGCTCAGGTCGTTGAAGAACTAGAGAAAGCATTGAGATTACAGGTAAGTATGAATTTCATACGATCCTTAATTATAATGCATTATAATTGGACGTGATTTGAAAAAGGTTTATTGGATCTCTACGTATAGTACAGTAGTTATATTTTGAGTTGTGATGCAGAGAGGAGAGGTCACTTTTGTCAATATTCCTACTAGTAAAGATCCTGAGGACGTGAATATTAAGACTCCAAATTCAAAGGAAGATAGTAAGGCGAGTCCATTTTATCCATATTTATTATTATTATATTTAATAAGTTATATCCCCGTGTATTACACGAATTGAATAGGAAAAATACTAAATATTTATTAATGAAGAGTTAGGAACTGCTAAACGTTATTTTGATATAAGATATGACTGAAACTGCATATGAGTAATTACTTTGATTCGTTGATAAAACATTTTTATTATTTCTAAAACTTTCATTTTAAAAAACATATTGCTTTGAAATTTTTTTATTTTTTTATCAATATTTCGTTGTTTAAAAACTCTAGCTAGGTTTGTTTTGTAAAAATATTTTCTATAAAACTTTATTTTTTAAAAACAATGATTTTAAAATAATTTCATAATTTAAAAAAGTTTCTTTGTTTTAGGAAAAAAATCAGTTTTTGAAAAATTTATTTTTGAAAAAGTGTACCTTTTAAGTCAGCTGTTTAGATTTTTTTATGTTTTGTTTAAAGGGCAATTGATATATATCCTTGTAAACATTGTTAATTGCATATTTAACAAAAATTGCATATATCTTCTTTCTTTATCTACTTTATTGCATATTTATCCAACATAAAACTAAAATAGTATATAAACCCTCTTTTAAGAAAAATAATATCAGATTAACTTATTTTGACTTTATATTAAAAATAAATTATAGGATGAGTATTTTACTCATGACGTTTTTTTTTTGTCATAATTTTTTGGTATTGTAACGAATTAAAAGTTTGATATATGGATTGCATTTTATTGTTACTTCAAAACCTTAATAAAGAAAAATAGACTCAACGTAAATGAATAAAATTATCAAAAAGCACAAAAAAAGGAAAAAAATTTAAGAACCTACAAAAACTCATTAGCAAAAGATGATCAAAAAACACAAAAAAAAAAGAAACCTAAAAAATGTAAAAAAAATTGCTAAAAATGAGTGAATATGAAAATTTAAAAAAATTAATAGATTTTGTAAAGACAAAGGTAACATTTTCAATCGATAGTTAATTTTTAATAAATAAATCTAAATGGAAAAATCTGTAATTTTTTTATTAAGAAAGAGGATATATGCAATTTTGGTTGTGATTGGGGTGAATATGCAATTAAAAAAATTAAAGGATGGGATATATATAATTTCAATTTCAAATTTGGTAAACATACAATTAAGTTGTTCTACAAAAATATATAAATTCACTCACGTTGGTGGATATTATTGTCATGTCCCGCCACTGCAATCTTTTGTAATCACTGTCCATTATTGATCTATACTAATAAAGCAAAATAGTTATTAGTCACATAGTTATTTCTTAGCACATCCACATCATCTCCATGTAGGCTTCATCTAAGATTGTCCACATGTATTCACCACAATAAATTTAATATTTTTGGTAAAAATCTTGATTTTAAAAAAGTTTTCTTAACAAATGCTTATTTAATACTATATTAAAAATACTTAATGAGACTTAATTTTTGTTGAGTTATAAATTAATTTGTAATTAATCATTGTTAAAACTATAATACTTTAAAAATGTATATAAAAAAGGTTTATGGATATTATAAATAATAAAATCTTTTTTTTCTTCTTAAACTATCGTTTATAACTTAAATATGTTTGTTATCTATACTAATAATATATAATAATTTTATTGATATGTTATCTATAACATATATTAATTTTATTTTAACTAGTGTGTTAACACATGTATCTAACCTAGTATAATAATAATAGAATGTATAATTTATAAGAGTTTTATTATATGCAATTAATTAATTATGTTGATTAAAAATGTTTTAAACGTTCAAAGAATTAAGAATAGAACAAGACTTTACTAGTTTACTCTATTTAGTGACATGTCATGGACGAGATATTAAAGACGAAAATATATAGATTTGTTTAACCAATTATATGTGATGCTACGTCAACTATCGTACATGTATTAGGCTAAGTGTTTGTCGGGGGGGGGGGGGGGGGGGGGGGTCGATGAGGGTGGCATGAGAGGAGGCGCGATGTGGATAGAGCCCCTCAACATCCACGTGGTCCCCCCTCAGCCCAACCCAACACCCTCGACAACATTCAGTCTTAACATCAATGCAACCTTTTCAACATAATGTATTACGTTATAACTTTTTTCAAGACTTAGCAAAATATTTTAATATTTTTTTTAATAATTTAACCTGAACAAGACTTTGGTCTTTTTTCCTTTACGATGCTTTTTTTTAATTCAATAATTTGTTTGTTCTTTTGATATCATCCAAAATTATATAATATCATGCATTTACGCAGGTGTGCATTTTACATAATAGGTTCTAGCGCATCAGTGCTATTACACATGTTATATGTATTAATTATTCTCGCACATGCTTCAGATTTACATTTTACACTTTGATTTAGTCCTCTTTAGCTTTTTTGTATTTTGTTTTAATTTATTTGACACGTAATTTATTATGTTATACGAAAACATGTTAATCAGGTTAAGTATTATTTATATTAAATCAAATAAAATTGAAAAACGACATTCTCAATAACTGATAAGACATACTTAGTTGCATTTGATACATATGTATTTTGTTATATTACTTGCATTTTAGATATGTAAACCGGTAAATACTTTGATTATGTATTAAATCAAACGTGGTATTTTATTTTATCCATCATGATGGTTCAAAATTATAATACTAGTGATGTTTTTTAGCATCAAATGTTAAATATTTAAATGTAATTATATTGAGTAGTAACCAATGTAATAATCCTTGGTCTCTTTCTGATGAGTCTATGTTTTGTTACCAGGGAAATACACCAAGAGGCTCGAGAACCTGCTCCTGTTGTTGTTTCGTGTGGCGATTCATCTTCTACATGTTCATTCTCTTTCCATCCAACTAATGAATGGGCTGATTCCTTTAATATATAATAGGATGTGCTACAATCCAAAACTGAACAAACCCAATACAAGCCTAAAGCTGAAAGTTAAAACCGAGATTCAGTCTGTAATTGGGGTTGGTTTTGAACTAGAGGCAAAACCAGACTTCAACTTTTGGGCTCAATATTTAAGCACATTCATTGCATAAACGAGGTCGTTGTGGTAAAATGAACAAAAGTTCAATATGTGAACTGAGAACCAAACCCAGTCCTGATTCAGTTTAATTTACTAGGTTTCAACAGTTTGGACCAAGTCTTACACACCTCTAATCTCTAACGTGTCAAATGAACAAAAAAACATAAAGCTATACACTTTTGTATGATATTTATAGTATTCAACATACTGTTATCAAATGAAAATGTCTCAAGTCGACCCAACTAGTTGCTCCATAAATCCAAAACACTATTGTTACCAGAAAATTATTCTTGATTCTTATTTCTACATTATAGTCTTCTCATATTACAGGGTTGTTTTGTACGGAGGGCAATTCTGGAATAAATTGCTCTCATTTTTTACCTGGATCAAATGTCAATGTTCTAGCAAAAGAGATTAAGGTATGTGCAATGGATTGCTTGGCATGTTACCTCGTTTCATTTTATTGTCGGATAATACATTGTTTCATGCTTTTGCAGGAAAAAGAATCATCCAGCACCTTAAACTTATTATCTACATATTTGTTTCATGTTATTGTTTGTAAGGCTTTTGTATTTAAACACGAGTGTGATACTGGTATAAACTGACTAACGTTTGCCATATGAACATCGCGTTGTGGATGTATAGCACCGAGGCGCGAAGCTTTCTACACATTTATAAAGTGTTTGAGTGTTTGTTTAAACAACTTATGTGTATAAGCAAACCAAACACTCACTAGTTCTTATATGCTTTTAGCAGCATAATCAAAACACATTTAAGGAGTGGTTTGGATTGCTTATTTAAACAGCTTATGCTTGTAAGCAAACCCAAATATTCACTAGTGCTTATATGCTTTTAACAACATAATCAACTCACGTTTAAGGAGTGTTTGGGAATTGGGATTGCTTATTTACACAGCTTATGCAAGCACACCCAACACCTACTAGCATTTATATGCTTTCAGCAGCATAATCAAACACACTTGGATTTAAACATTAAACAAAAGCACATTTTTTACCAACCAGGTCCATAACTATACAAATATACACGCAACCAGCCTTCATGTCACACAACGAAAAATGAAATGCTACTCTTATGACTTTACCTCGATGAAAATATTATGACTTGGGGTGATGTATCACCTTTTGTTTTTTGTTTTCTTTAAGAACTACTTGTCTTGGCATGAATTCAAGTAAAAATGAACCACCATTCCATATAGTTGCTGAAACCTTGAGAATTCGGAAAGCAATGCGCAGTTTTTATGATAGTATCGGGATTGCGAGTGCTATTGTCACTTACTTAAACACACGGTTTTTCATCTCCCTGCAAGCCGCTTAATCACCACCATAAGTTGATTGCTTTTGGTGCCTTTTTAGAGAGTTTCGCTATAAATTGTACCAAAAACCAAATAAACCATCATTAAGCCACATAATCTTCAGTAACAAAGAGGCATGTTGAGGATTGTCAACCAAAAACTTTTCAAAAACAAATGTCACACTTTTCACAAAAATTTCCAAAATAGACGCCATTAAAGTTTTCACGAACGGTTTATATCTTGTTTTTGTCTAAATAACAGTGAAGAGATATAGGAAAACTGAAGGCAGAGAGAATGAGATAATTAACCTGTAAGAGGTCAGAACTTCAGGATCGTTTAGTAAGCTTGTCTTCAAAGAAAATTAACAATAAACAGAACCCAACCTCCTTCGAACACGTTATATCAAGCCAAACTGACATGGATCTCAAAATTGAACTCACTACAAACAGAACCCAACTCTTTCCCCTCTCAACATTGGTTGTGTTTTAATTATTTTACAGAATTAATAAAGTAATTTATTAAAATTAGTCCCTCTAAATTGAATAAATTACACTAGTAGTCCTTCTATATAAAATAACCTAATGTCTTTGTTTTTAACATCAGTATTTAACGGTGTTAGTTGGTTTGTGTTAACTTAGACAAATTAAAAACCATAGAGAGTAAAATCACGATTTTAAAACCTTTGAATGAAAATCGTTATTTATGTCAAATCACAAGTAACAAAAACGAAGTTTACTCAACAATAAAACTTAGAGGTGAAAGTCTTATCCTACAATCTCGTGTTATATAATATGTAAAATTAATGTAACTGCTCTACGAAGAGATGGATAGAATATTAGTAGCTTCAAAAAATAAGAATATTTATATTTACAACTTGTACGTCAGACCGGTAGTAGCCTGGCACCCCTGGATCCTATGCATATGGCCGTGAGCACTGGTTTGGTCATTTTTATATATACTAAGTTGAAGTAGAAAATAAAAGCACATATTGTTTTATTTCAAGTTTAACAGGCAATTTCAAATGAACGATAAAACTTTGGTCTAATGACTGTTGTAGTGTTGTACCACGTTCCAACTTATCCTAGACAAACTTTTATCTTAATATATATCATTGTGAGTACAGAACACTTTAAATACACACTGGCCCATCGTTCATTTGGGTCAATACCCTACTTTAATATAGGCCACTTTTGGGTTTGTCGTTGATCTCGATGTGACTATTGACAAAGGGGTGACTTGAGGAATGAAATGAAGTAATCGTTTTAGCCTTTTAGGACTTCATTTATTAGGCCTTCAATTAAAATAGGAAATAATATAAATGTATTAAGTGTACACGATGCACTAACATAGATACACGGCTAAAATGCCCGAACTATTAATCGGTGGAATATCACATAGATTTAAAAGTTTAATAAAAGTTTATAATTAAAAATAAAGTGTATATGAAATCATATAAATAAAAATGATTTTCAGTTTTTAGCTAAACAAAAATTGATTGCTTACATCATTAGATTTTTAAAGAAAATTAGTTATTGATTGTAATAACTATACAATTAAAGTTGTAGTCAAACTAATTTATGATATTTAAAATCAATATTATTTAGTTACTTTTTGTATTTAACTAGCTTTTCTCCACGCGCTACGCGGCGGGAGTTTCGTCAATTTTTTCACATGCAATATTGCGTTACTTTATTAGTCATTACCTGTCCAGCTTATCAGAAACCATAAAATCGAAATTTGATGGCAAAACTCAAAAATTTTAGTGGCCAAACTGAAAAAGAAGACTTCACTATAAATAGTTTAGTTGTCAAACTCTAAGATTCTTAACTTTAGTAGTCAAAGTCATTGTTACATGGCGGAGTCTGGTCAATTTTCTCACACGCAATGCCGCGTTACTTTGATCATTATCTGTCTGCCTTGTCGAAAGCCATAAAATCAAAGTTTGGGGAAAGTCAAATATACTAAATTTTAGTAGCCAAAAACGAAAAAATAAACTTAACTATAAATAGTTTAATGACCAAACTCTAAGATCATAAACTTTAGTGGTCAAAGTCAAAAAACAAATTAACGACCAAAATATAAGATATTAAACTCTAATGGTCAAACTTGATAAATAATGTTTTCCTAAAATAGTTTAACGGCCGAAATCTAAAATTTTAAACTTTAGTAGCCAAAATCAAATAACCAAAAATTAAGCTTAAAAATAAAATTACTTCAAACTAACGTGGTTCAAATTTAAAAAGTCAAAATAAACTATTCATTTTCCATTGTAAATAATAATAGAGTAATATTAAAATATTAAAATAATAAAAATTAACTTCAACTCGTTTTTTACCTAGCCGCGCCTTGCGACGGCATTGTGCACGACGTAATAAAGTATAGACAATAATCGACCCGACCCGTTTCCAAACTAAATTTACATCGAAACGTAAGATAACCTGAATTTACACCATTAAGTGAAAAAATATTGTATTTCACCGGACTCGTTTCCGCAAACCAACACAAAACTGAAGTTAAGTATAAGTCGCATGTCACAATTAAAACAATAATGTAGTTTCCATGTTACATAAGAAAATTTAGCTACCAAGAAGTTATTTTTTGAACCTAATTACAATAGCCTCACCCATCTTGACATTGACTCTCAAGTCAATTAATTATAGTGACTTATTGGCTCTGGCGACACGTCGATACCCGCAAGTTTCTACTATATAATAGTGTGAAATTTCAAATTCTAAATTTGTAGTAACTATCTTAAAGAAATTTTGTAACTTTAAAGAGAAATTGCATTTGCCTTCTCTTCCTGCAAGTATACATTGAACGCTGTAATTCTTTAGGACCATATGTGTTTATTATCTCCTTGAGGAAAACTGTTAACCAATACTGATAATTCCCTAGCCTTGCTGCGTGGTAAGTGAATGGAACATCACCACCCTCGGTTAACATCATCCCCTTCAAAATACATCTGTCACCAAGTATATATATGAATCGTGTTCCACCATATACAAACAGAACAATTTCATTTGATGCTAAAAGGATATGAATGATGTCAATACATTTATAAACCAAACTTACTATCGACTTATCACTTTAAGTTGAATCTGCATAGTAATATGAAGTACTAATTTACTATATTTTATAGCAACACTTTCTCTACAATTGGGAATAGATGATGCACGATTAAAGCGAAAATTAATCAAATTACTAACTTGTGCGGTTTGGTTTCATAACCCCGTTTGGAATTAACCTGAAACTCGAATCACAAACTTTAATATGATTAGTTCTATAGCATTTTAGGTGAATCGAAACTTGAAAGCAATACCTAAACTCCAAAAGGCCAGAAAAGTTTATGATTTCCTAGGCCTTTTATTTTTAACCAAATCAAAGATCTTGAAGAACATTAAATGCAAGATTCACAAAAATGCAACTTAATCAGAAAATCAGCCAAAATTCTAATCAGTACATATTAAATCAGCCTAGCACCCGTATCTCAGACCATCGCATCAACCGTAGATTCATCATCTTCATTAGCAATTAAGGTTCCACCGTGTACCGTATATATGCAGCCGCCACTTCATCGGCGAGATAAGTCATTTGCATGATGTTCATAGGAGCTGCGCACAACCACCCACTGCCTTCCATCGACCCCCACCCGCCATTTGCCCCAAACCCCCTTCTGCATCATCGCCCTCTCGATTCGTGCAGCAAAAACCTATTCGCCACCACCATCCTTCACCATAAGCCCATTTGCACTCCTCCACAGACCACCGTCATCAACCTTCGCAGGCATCGCTGGCCAAAATCCTTGGCGCATCCCCACCGCCAGCATCTAAGACCACCGACTCCACTAAAACCTCTAGTCACCACCACCACACTTTCCCCGGGAGGCGCCACACCCTAAAACCACCATCACGGGAAACCGTAAGAAGAGAGAGACACGGTGACTTTTTTCCTCTTTTCCTATGCAAGCTCTTTATAGGAACCTCTGAGGTTAAGAGGTTGATGCAACCAAAGGATCAACCAAAAGATGCCAAAACAACCAGGTCTTCCAACATGCACTAAAGAACAAAGAAGAACTAACTTTGGAAGCTTCTTGAAAAAGTCTACAGATAGGCAGAAGATGATGAGCTTCTTGAAGCTTTATGGGTTCTCCGGAAGGAGGCTTGGTCCTATGTCTCTATCTACAATGGATGAGCACATAAGGATGATCAAGCAGAAGATTAAAAGGGAAGAGCTTGTGGATCTTCATTCATCATCAAGTCAAGCTCAACCTGAAGTTGAGGTAAAGGTGGAACCTACAGAGACAACACCACCTCACCTAAAGCTACACAACAGCCAACTTCATCTTCTGACCCACAGCAGGGTTCTCCTCCCTCTCCTTCTAAACCTGGGAGAGAGGAGATCCCAACTGAGAGGGAATCCACTGAAGAACCTGGTAGAGAAAACCAACCCTCTCAGTCAAAATCATCTGGGAGAAGAAAGAGGATGGCCAGAAGAAGATCTTCAAAGAAGAAAACAAGAAAGGCATCCTCCTCCCAACCTCAGGATGAGTCAGAACATCCTGAGGAAGTGCATGTAGAGGGCTCTCAACCAACTCCCATCATAGTAGAGCCTCTCTCTGTTGGAAGACCAATTCTATCCTAGGCATTCAATGAAAACCCAGATAGATGGAATGTCACTAGAGATCAGGGAGAACAACATATCAACTTCATTAGTGACATGCTTGAACTCCCTCTGTATGATCTTTATGACATGAGAAGGTACTTCATGAGTCTGAAGAATCCTGATCTATTAATGAAGAAAGGAGTTCTGAAGATTCTCATGTGGACTATCCAATCTGAAGACCTCTCTGTTTTGGTAGCATCAGCCTAGGGGGAGTTTGTAGGAACCTCTGAGGTTAAGAGGCTGATGTAACCAAAGGATCAACCAAAAGATGCCAAAACAACCAGGTCTTCCAACATGCACTAAGGAACGAAGAAGAACTAACTTCGGAAGATTTACACATACAAAGAAGAATGCCAAGTGTGAAATCTTCCAAAGGATAAGTTCTGAAGAAAATGATAAGGAAGCTTTACACTAAGTGTCAAGTCTTCCAAAGCCAAAGACTCAACTCTTCCGAAGTATAAAGATGAAGTCTTCCGAAGCTCTCAAGACAAAGTCTTCCGAAGCCGAATAAATACAAGACTGATTTACCTTTACAAGAGAGAGAAAAGTCACCTTTTCCATTAACTTTATCATAAAGCAACCATCTGTTCGCTACCCACTCTAGTGGTTCACCAACTATCATCAGTTGGTGAAACTCCCATGCTTTATGATAAAGTAGATAAGGTCTTTGTCTGCAAATTTTTGTATTTGTTTCTTTTTGGACTTTTGTAGTAGAAAAGTCAAGTGAGCTATGGCTTGTCATAGTCACTAGTCAAAAGGCAATCTGTCTTTTGACTTTAGGCTGATCTTGTTGTCTAGATTAGTCACTTTCCAACTGTCTTTTGTAAATTGAGTTGTAGGATTAGTATAAAGAGTCTAAGGTTCTTGTATTTAAATAGAGTGCAAACACTTGTAATAGAACTTGAGAAGCAATATACTACTTCCTTGAAAACTTATATCTTGTGTTCTTGTTCTTTACTTACTTGTGTTGTGCATTGCATCATCTGTTAAAGTTCTTAGTTCCCTATTTGAACTGTTAAGTGATATTAATATCCTCCTAAGTGTGTTAACTAAGTGTTAAGAACCCTTTAACGGTCCTGCATTTGGTATCAGAGCATTCAGGCTCTTGTTTGCAAGATCTCACCATCTTCAAAACCTCTTAGTAACACACATCACTTAACTCTTCAAATGGCAGCTATCTCAAAAGCTGATATGGAAACTGGAACCATGACAAAATCCCCACTGATCACTCCTGAGGATTTTGACACTTGGTGTCAAAGAATGGAAGGCTTTATCAAGTCTCAAGATTCCAGGATGTGGGAGTCTGTTGTCAACGGACCTCATGTACCATGCACCTCTTCAGCTGCTGCTGGGGGTGGCATGATACCAAAGGAGAAGGCTGATTTTTCTGATGAAGACTGGAAAAGAATTGATATTGATCAGAAAGCTATGACATCCCTCCAAACTGCTATTCCAAACTCCATCTACAGAGGTTTCAAGAAGTGCAAGACCGCCAAACAGCTATGGGATGCACTGAAACTTATGTATGAGGGTTCAAATGAAACCAAGGAGAACAAGAAAGATCTCCTGAAGCAGTAGTTTGAAAATTTCACCTTCAAAACAGGTGAGACCATGACTCAACAATACTTCAGGTATGTTGAGATTGTGGATACTTGGCTGATGTTGGAGTGACCATTGAAAACAGGGATATTGTAAGAAAGTTCATGTCCTCTCTTCCAAGACAATGGACACACTATTGTGTGGTCATTAAAAGGACTGAAAATCTCAAGACCCTCACTCTCACTGAGCTATATGGGATACTCAGTGGATACCAGATGGAGATGAACATGAAAAATTCATCTGGTAACTCCAACACTCACCAGAGTTCTGCCCTTCATGTGGTTGAAAGGGATAGCAGAGAACCACAACATCATCTCATCTGCTACCATGAGACTTCACAAAAGGGACCTTTCATCACCTTCCCGGAGACACCCAGAGAGAGCTACATCCAAGGAAGTCCCTTCCAAGAGACAAGCTCTTTTCAAGCTTTTGTTTCCACAGATGAAAGTTCTGGAAACTTTCTCTTTACTCTTGAAGACCTAGACTGTATCCATCCAGATGATCTGGAATATATGGAGATAGTTCAGCAGATGGCTCTTCTTACTCACAAAGCCCAGAAGTTCTACAAGAAGACTAGGAGAAGATTTCCTAGCAATACTGCCAGTAGCAAGTTCGGGCTGGACAAGAGCAAAGTCAAGTGTTACAATTGTAACCAGATGGACACTTTGCTAGAGAATGCAAGGCACCCAAGTCTAATGGTGGCCAAGCTTCTTCCAGGCCAAACTACACTGAAGGAGGGCACCAGAATGAGAAGCCAAGACAGCAAGCTGCAGTTGCTGTTGAAGAAGGAAGCTTTGACTGGAGCTTTCAAGCTAAAGATGCATCTCCAAACCAAGCACTCATGGCTGATCATGATGAAGCTAAGGTACTTGAACATCTTTGCTCTCCTGAATGTATTGCTAAAGTTAATAGATACAGGTCCTACTACTTGGAAATGAGATCTGACATTGAGTCTTTGAATATTTTAAAAGCTGATTTTAAAAGAGCTGAAAACGACTATAAACTTAAAATAGAAGATCTAGAGAAAACAATTTCAACTCTTAAACATGAGTAAACAAATTACAGGACTCAAATTATGGATCTCATTACCAAGTTGACTGAATGCTAGGCTGAGCTTGTGATCAGCAAAGCCAGGTCAGAAAAATGTGTTCTTGAAGAGGAAACCTTCAAGAACATGATATCCTCATCTCTACATGCAAAAGTGTGTTATCAGAACAAATAGGGACTGGGCTCTAGTGAAATAGCTCCTCCACACTCTCTACTATCAGTTAGATCTCCAAGGTGTGGAACTGGTCAAGATGAGCTTCCATCCATAGACCCCAGTGATGAAGAGGATGAAGAGGAGAAGGTGAGGGATGACTCTGAGGTGAGTGAAGAGAGTCAATCCAAAAAGGGTCACCATGCTCCTAAGGAGGAAAAAAAGCTGGTTTGAGCAAGACCAAGAGAAAGAACTTGATCAAAGAGCAAAAAGAAGATCAAAAAAGCTCAAGAGGTCAAGACCACCTTTGATCCCAAACAAAAACAAGTATTTGTCTCTGCAGGGTTCAAGGTGATAAAAGTTGAAGATCTTGTTAAGAATTCAAGTACCAAGAGTTCTACTTCAGCTTCAACTCACTCCAGCAACAACAAGAAGAAGACTGATAAACTGTGTGTCACTGCTGCACAGCCTGAATCACCCATCTCCAATAGCAAGCCTATCCCTAAAAAGCTTGATGTATCATCTGAAAAGATGAAAAAGGAGAAGGGAAGTGTTCAATATCAGTCCTCTTCAGACAAGAAGATTCCCAGAAAGAAGCAAATGATCTGTGTCATGTGTGGTAGTATCTCTCATTTGGCTAAAGATTGTATCTACAATCCTAAAGGTACTGTCCACTTGATAAAAGAGAAGACTTCTGGGAAGAAGAAAGAACAACAAGCTTCGGAAGGAAAATCTGTTTCCTTCGAAAGCTCCAAAATAAAGAAGAAGGCAAAGAAGAAATTGCCTTCGGAAGAAAAGTTGGTCTCGGAAGAAAGGAATGCTTCCGAAGCACTAAAGCTTGCTGCAGTGAAAGCAAAATCTTCCGAAGGATCTGTCTCAAAAGCTTCTGAAGCCACAAAAGCTTCCGAAGCAGTTAAGGTCAAGCCCAATCTTCCAAAGGTGGTGTGGAAGATGAAGGAAGATCTTGAGATTGGAAGTTCTTCTGCAGCAACAGCAAATGATCCTTTAAGCTTGAACATTGGATCATTTACTATTCCATTGCCTTCATCTGAACTTAATAAGCCCAAGACCAAAGAGGCTTGGGTTTCCAAATGTAACTAAATCATCTCTTTTTGTGCAGGGACAGCTAAAGACCAGCAAAAATGTCTGGATTATTGATAGCGGCTGCTCCAGGCACATGACTGGCAATGAGTCCTTGCTTCAACACTTTGAAAGATTTGATGGAGGACCAGTTGCTTTTGGTGGAGATGCAGGAGGTTACATTACTGGCCGGGGCAAGGTTACAAATGGTAAGCTCAGCATTGAGAAGGTAAACTTTGTCAAGGAGCTGGGATACAATCTTCTGAGTGTGTCCCAATTTTGTGACAAAAACATCACATGCTCTTTACTGAGCATGAGTGCATTGTTCTCAAGCCCGGGTTGACATTCCTCAGGAGCATATTTTGCTCAGAGCTCCAGGAGAGGGAACATGTACAAGATGGATTTGCATGAAACCACTCCCTCTGGAGAAGTGTCTTGCTTTCTGTCTAAAGCAAATAGTGATGAGTCTTTCCTTTGGCATAAAAGAATGTGCCATGTAAACTTTAAAAACATGAATAAACTGATTAAGAATGATTTGGTAACTGGAATGCCAAAGAAAGAGTTTACAAGTGATGACCATTTTGTTGCATGCCTGATAGGTAAACAACACAAAGTGTCTCACAAGCCAAAGGAAATGAACTCTATCACTACTCCCCTACACTTGTTACATATGGATCTGTTTGGCCCCACCAGTGTAATGAGTCTAGGAAGGACCTCATACTGTTTGGTGATCACAGATGACTTCACAAGAGTTACTTAGGTATTCTTCCTTAGAACTAAGGATGAGACCCCTGAAATCTTGAAAAGTTTCATTCTGAGAATTGAGAATCAATCTGATCACAAGGTCAAGATCATAAGATGTGATCAAGGAACAGAATTTAAAAACCAAATCCTTGATGCATTTTGTGATAAAAAGGGTATATCAAGACAGTATAGTGCCCCCAGGACTCCTCAGCAAAACGGTGTTGCTGAGAGAAGAAACAGGACACTTATTGAAGTTGCAAGAACCTTGTTGTCTGACTCTAAACTTCCCATCACCTTCTGGGTAGAGGCTGTTAACACAGCCTGCTATGTGCAGAATAGAGTTTTGGTAGTTAAGACACATAGTAAGACTCCTTATGAACTATGGCACAAAAGGAGACCATTTATTGGTTTTCTCAAACATTTGGATGTCCTTGCACCATCTTGAATACCAAAGATCAAATAGCTAAGTTTGCTGAGAAATCAGATGATGGACATTTTGTTGGATACTCTTCTCAAGCTAAGGCTTACAGAGTATACAATCTCAGAACTAGAATCATTGAGGAGTCAACCAATGTAACTTTCAATGAACACACACCCTGTGTGAAAGGTTCTGGTCCGGATTGGCTATTTGATCTTGATTTAGTTACCAACTGTTTTAACAAATCTTGTGAGAATGTTTTAACAGATCAACAGAAGATCTTGACCCAAGATTTGAGCTGAGAAGACCAAACAAGAAGACTACTTCAGCTCCAATGGTGGCTAACCCTATCATAGAGGCTCCAATCAGCACAAGCATGACAAATACTGCTGATTCAACTGAATTACCCTCAAAGTCCAGTTCAGAGGCTCAGAATTCAGGAGAAGGAACCTCCAATGCAGGGAGAACTGGTGGTGGTGATAGTAATTAAGAATTTCTTGATGCTGATAACCACTCCATTAAAGACAACATCAATGATGTCACACACTCATTAGATCAAGTTTATCTTGATAAGTGTGTTGATGTGGTGGGGGACTCTTCTTTGCCAGATCAAAATTTTTCTAATCTTGATCTGTCCAACCAACTTGCTGTGATCCCTCAACTCAGGATCCACACGTCACATCCCACCACAAATATCATTGGAAATGTTGACTCAGGGGTGAGAACAAGAGCACAAACTCATGACAGTCATGTTTGTCTACATTCTTGTTTCTTATCCTAATTTGAGCCAAAGAAAGTTGATGAGGCTCTAAATGATGGAAGCTGGATTGAAGCAATGCAAGAAGAATTGCTTCAAATCAAAAGACAGAAGGTTTGGAACTTATGCCATCTTCCTCAAGGGAAGACTGTTATAGGTACCAAGTGGGTTTTTAGGAATAAGAAAGATGATAGAGGGATTATCATTAAGAACAAGGCAAGACTAGTTGTCCAAGGATACATCCAAGAAGAAGGAATTGACTACACTGATGTCTTTGCTCCAGTAGCTAGACTCGAAGCTGTAAGAATATTTCTGGCTTATGCTGCATCTAAGGACTTCAAGGTCTACCAGCTTGATATGAAGTGTGCCTTTCTCTATGGGGTGATTGATGAAGAAGTCTATATTAGACAACCATCTGGCTTTGCAGACCCGGATCATCCTGATTATGTCTGCAAGCTTGATAAAGCTCTATATGGGCTACATCAGGCTCCAAGAAAGTGGTATGAGACACTATCAACATACCTCTGTCAGCATGGATACAAAAGAGATACTATTGATGGGACTCTCTTCATCAAAGAAACAGGAAACGACACATTGCTAGTTCAAATATATGTGGATGACATCATCTTTGGTTCAACTAATCCAAAGCTCTGCACAGACTTTGAGATGCTGATGAAGAACAGATTTGAAATGAGTGTCATGGGGGAACTCAATTTCTTTCTGGGTATTCAAGTAAAGCAAGTTGAAGATGTCATCTTCATAAGTCAGTCAAAGTATGTTCAGGACATACTCACAAGATTCAAGATGACTGACTGTAAGGTTGCAAAGACACCTATAGCCAGAAATCACTCCCTTGGTCCTGATCTTGAGGGAGAGTCTGTTGATGAACATCTCTACAGGGCTATGATTGGGTCACTCATGTACCTTACTGCTAGCAGGCCTGATATTATGTTTGCTACATGCATATGTGCCAGATATCAAGCCAACCCCAAGATGTCACACTTTATCACTGTCAAAAGGATTCTTAGGTATCTCAAAGGTGCTCCAAACTTAGGCCTTTGGTATCCAAAGAATTCTGACTTCAGTTTGTATGCATATACAGACAGTGATTATGGTGGTTGCAATATGACTGCAAAGTCAACCTCTGGGGGATGTCAATTTCTTGGTGGAAGGATAGTCTCCTGGCAATGTAAGAAACAATCCTGTGTGTCTGCATCAACTGCTGAAGCTGAATACATTGCTGTTGCAAGCTGCTGTGCTCAAGTGCTTTGGATTCAGAATCAGATGCTTGACTATGGATTCAACTTCAAGGAGACTCCCATCCATATAGACAACAACAGTGCTATCTCTATTACAGAGAATCTTGTGCAGCACTCAAGGACCAAACATATCAACATCAGGTATCATTTGATTAGGGATAACTTTAAAAAGGGTTTGATAAAACTAATCAAAGTTAACACAAATGAACAATACGCTGATCTGTTCACAAAGGCTTTTGATGAACAGAGATTTAAATATCTTGTATCAGCTATTGGGATGATTAACTTTGAATTGATTTTCTGAAATAACTTAATCAAATTTTTCTCCTAAAAATTGTGTGTCGTAAGTTGTCTATTAGCTCACTTCATAAGCCCAGTTCTCTTTGGAAGAAAATAAATTTTAAACTGATATTCCTTAGAATGAAAAAAAAACATTACTTTCAGAAGGAATTTATGTCCTAAAAATCCTTCAACTTGTTTATCTAAGATTTACCTTCAGAAGAAATTCTTGAAGTATCTTCCGAAGCTTAAGTCTCTTATAAACAATTTAATGTATTTTAAGAACAAATTTCTTCCGAAAGCAATTTAGTCTCGGAAGACTTACTCATTTCTTCCGAAGTCAAAATTTTCAAAATTCTTGGGGATATCTTCCAAAGCATAATTTACCTTCGGAAGCTTTGTTTCAAATCTTCCGAAGCCACAATTGTCTTCGGAAGTTATTTTCTACTTCCAAGAAAACTAACTTTTTGGGCGCTTTTTTGAAAGTAGGACCCACATCCGGATTTCAAAGTTTATCTTTTCAATTAACTTTGTCTCAAATCCAGTGTATATCTTTCCAAACGGTTCTCTTTCATCTCACCTCTCTCATTGATCTTTAACCTAACTTACCCCCAAATTTCATCTTCTTCTACCTTCCTTCACTACAAAGCTTCCAAATGGCCACCCTGATCGTCGTAACGACCCGGATTTCTCCATGCACCTGCATAGGCAACACAACCAAGTTGCTCTGTTAGACCCTAAGAAGGATCCAAGCTTCTCAGACGTTTGTAGGTTTCTTTCTTTGTCTCATTACTACACCTCCCTTACAATCGATCCTCCTCTCTATGAGGATCAATTGCTTGAGTTCTGGCGGACCTGTCAAGAGGTTACCATGGACGGGGAGAAGGCACTGTCTGCCATAGTGCAGGGGAGGACACTGTTCATCACTCCAGCCATCATAAACACCCATCTTCAGCTGGATGATGAGGAAGGTGAAATGTCCTTCCCAAAGACTGCTGTAAACCATTCCTTTGAGCAGATGGGATATGAAGGAGACTTCACAGTCAAGACCTTCAAGAAGGGGAGGGTCTCATACCAATGGAAATACCTCCTCCATGTCGTTATCCACAGCCTATCCAACAAACATGGAGGATGGGACCAGATTCCAGAAGACCTTTCCTTCATTGTCCATGGGATGGTTCAAGGGGTCAAATTTAGGTACTCTTAGTTTGTTTTACAAATTTACTTGCAAATTTGGACTCCTTAGAATATTACATGTTCCCCAGGTATGTTCAACACATTCTCAACTGTGAATTGGGACCACAGTTGAGGGGAACAGGCAATGTTCTTAAACTTGCACATATGAGGCCCGACATTTTCAAAACAATGAAAAAGCCATCTGTTGGGTTCTCAGGGGTAGAAACAGCCCTAGTTCCGAAAATGTTTGAGCTCATTGCTCAGGGTGACATCCTAGCAGCACCAGCTAGTGATGAACCAACACCCTCCACTTCTCAACCACCATCAAGGCCAAACATTACCATCACTTACACCAGAAAATCCAAACGAACCCCTGCACCTGCTATTGAGCATGTGCAGGCCCCCATATCACAACCTACACAGGAGGAAGTGGACACTAGAGCTCCCACTTCCCCTGAGGAGCAAACCACTCCCATCTTTGCAACTATCAGTGCTGAGGTTCCTCATGCTCAGCCTGATGAGCTCACACCCTCTCAAATAGCCTTAAGCCATCACTCTGAGTCTCAACACTCTAGTGATCAACCTTCAGGGGAAAGTTACCATCCCCAGCCTCTTGATTTAAATCAACCACTTCCTAGCCTTGACTTCTACTCTGATGAAGATTTGGGTTTCAGTGAGTACCATGAGTCTCTCCTCTCTTCCCACACTCAAGGAGCGATGAGTGCTCCTGCCTCACCCATCTCTAGCCCACATCAGACGCCCCAAACTGAGGTGGATCTTCAGATTGTCCAGGAGATCCATCAGATTGTCCAGGAGATCCATGTGGCAGAGGCTATCACTGTTGCCAGTGATAACATCACTAGGACCTCTACCATGGCAACCCAGCCTCTTGACACTTCTCTTGAAGATGTCATTGGGCAGGGGAAATCCAGCAGCCAAAAACCTATGCTGATGAGGGAGAAGACTCAGGTCCAATCCTCTCATCCCCCTATGATTCTTCATCTGAAGATGAGGGGAGTCTGCAACAAAAGGTGCACAAACTTTCAAACATGTGCACCTACTTTGTGTCAAAGATAGCTCACCTGGAATCTCAGGTGACTATCTTGCAGAAAAGGGTCAATGACCAGCAACTTGAGATCACCGATCTCAAGGGTAAGCTCGCTGAGAGACCAATGAGATCAACTCATCCAGGTCCACAAGAACCTGTGGATGTCATGGATCAATCTCCTAGCTCACCTATGCAAGAGGGTGATGCTACCAAAAAGGGGGAGAAAATCCTAACAATCACAGAACTTGGGAGTTCCTCTCAGAGTATAGACATAGAGGACTCACCATCCTCTCTTGCAGTTGTCCATACTCAGCAACCTCCTCTAGACAGTGATCTACATTTGTTAATACTACAACTGTTTGAGGAGGGAGTACCAAGAGCAATGTCTGCCCCTTCTGAGAACCCAATCTGGGGTTGGGGGTATGACAGTGAAAGGAAAGCTCTTGTACTCTCTAGAGCTCAGGGTCAACTAGAAATCTTAAACATTTCAAACCTGAGTTTCTATGAGGGTATAAATCTGGTAGATCTGGCACTTGTCAACCCAAGCAATAACAGACAAGCTGCCAGACTAGCCAGTAAAATTCAAGATTGGGTGCTGGAAGAATTCAAAAGGAGATCAGCACTATATAGACAGAGGCTAGCAGTGGAAGCCTTTGGTCAACTGGATGTTGAGGTGGACCCTAAGATTAGCTTCAAAGGGAAAGCCTTGACTGAAGGCCCAGAGGCTGAAACTGTGAACCTTGAGACAACATCTCCTCCAGCACCCCATACCCTCAGTGAGGCACCAGCTGGTGATGGTGCATCACAACCTCTCTCTGGCCAGAGCTTGTCTGCTGAACCAAGCAATGAAGGCCAAAGCTCTCCTCAGCCTGTGGCAGACAAAGGCAAAAGAAAACTCACTGCTGAGGAGATTGAAGAAGAAAAAAGAGAGAGGAAGAGGAAGCTAAGGGGAGAGAGTTCTAGTGGTTCCCCAGGATTTATGCAAGCTGCAATCAGGGCTGCCCCTATTCTAAACACTCAAGAAGATGAACTAAGGGCAGCCAGACTCAATTATCTGGGGACCAGGAACTACAATGTTGATGAACTCATCTCTCTCCCCTTGGATGAGTTAAATGAACTGGCAGACACAGAGCTGTCAAAGGAGAGAAAGGAAGCTGAGGATGCAGCCTTAAACCTCAAACACAAAGAAGAATTGAGGAGGAAAAGGCTTTATAAGGACATTCCTATTCTCTCCCCAGTTCAGGAAAGTCCTGAGGAAGAGACTGTGGCTGCTGAACAACCTCAAGTAGTTGATGAAGAAGAAAGATTAAAGATGATCAACTACTTGAGTGCCACAGGTCTCTATCAGGCACCAGCACTTCTTCCCTTGCCATATGACTACATCTTATTTGAATATAACAAGCAGCTAGAAGAGAGAGCTAAAAGAGAAAAACAAGCTGCTAGAAAGAGGCAAAGGGAAGAGACTGCTAAATCAAGAGCCATCATCCAGAAAAGTCTGAAAAAGTCTGCAGATAGGCAGAAGATGATGAGCTTCTTGAAGCTTTATGGGTTCTCCGGAAGGAGGCTTGGTCCCATGTCTCTATCTACAATGGATGAGCACATAAGGATGATCAAGCAGAAGATTAAAAGGGGAGAGCTTGTGGATCTTCATTCATCATCAAGTCAAGCTCAACCTGAAGTTGAGGTAAAGGTGGAACCTACAGAGACAACACCACCTGCACCTAAAGCTACACAACAGCCAACTTCATCTTCTGACCCACAGCAGGGTTCTCCTCCCTCTCCTTCTGAACCTGGGAGAGAGGAGATCCCAACTGAGAGGGAATCCACTGAAGAACCTGGTAGAGAAAACCAACCCTCTCAGTCAAAATCATCTGGGAGAAGAAAGAGGATGGCCAGAAGAAGATCTTCAAAGAAGAAAACAAGAAAGGCATCCTCCTCCCAACCTCAGGATGAGTCAGAACATCCTGAGGAAGTGCATGTAGAGGGCTCTCAACCAACTCCCATCATAGTAGAGCCTCTCTCTGTTGGAAGACCAATTCTATCCTGGGCATTCAATGAAAACCCAGATAGATGGTATGTCACTAGAGATCAGGGAGAACAACATATCTACTTCACTAGTGACATGCTTGAACTCCCTCTGCATGATCTCTATGACATGAGAAGGTACTTCATGAGTCTGAAGAATCCTGATCTACTGATGAAGAAAGGAGTTCTGAAGATTCTCATGTGGACTATCCCAATCTGAAGACCTTTCTGTTTTGGTAGCATCAGCCTAGGGGGAGTTTGTAGGAACCTCTGAGGTTAAGAGGCTGATGCAACCAAAGGATCAACCAAAAGATGCCAAAACAACCAGGTCTTCCAACATGCACTAAGGAACAAAGAAGAACTAACTTCGGAAGATTTACACATACAAAGAAGAATGCCAAGTGTGAAATCTTCCAAAGGATAAGTTCTGAAGAAAATGATAAGGAAGCTTTACACTAAGTGTCAAGTCTTCCGAAGCCAAAGACTCAACTCTTCCGAAGTATAAAGATGAAGTCTTCCGAAGCTCTCAAGACAAAGTCTTCCGAAGCTGAATAAATACAAGACTGATTTACCTTTAGAAGAGAGAGAAAAGTCACCTTTTCCATCAACTTTATCATAAAGCAACCATCTATCCGCTGCCCACTCTGGTGGTTCACCAACTATCATCAGTTGGTGAAACTCCCATGCTTTATGATAAAGTAGATAAGGTCTTTGTCTGCAAATTTCTGTATTTGTTTCTTTTTGGACTTTTGTAGTAGAAAAGTCAAGTGAGCTATGGCTTGTCATAGTCACTAGTCAAAAGGCAATCTGTCTTTTGACTTTAGGCTGATCTTGTTGTCTAGATTAGTCACTTTCCAACTGTCTTTTGTAAATTGATGGTTGTAGGATTAGTATAAAGAGTCTAAGGTTTTTGTATTTAAATAGAGTGCAAACACTTGTAATAGAACTTGAGAAGCAATATACTACTTCCTTGAAAACTTATATCGCATTGCATCATCTGTTAAAGTTCTCAGTTCCCTATTTGAACTGTTAAGTGATATTAATATCCTCCTAAGTGTGTTAACTAAGTGTTAAGAAACCTTTAACGGTCCTGCACTCTTAATGTTTGTCTGTAATCCTACCATTCTCTTCTATAAAATACCCAAAGTAACCCTCTACTATTCATTACATTGTTTTTTTAATATATAGGATATGTATATGGTGAAAGTGGCCCCATCCATTGAAAACCTACTTTCACTCACTAATGTAAGTTTAAACAAGACACTATGATTTGTAAGTAGGGCTGCAAACGAATTGAACGTTAACGAAAGTTCGTGAACTGTTTGGCGAAAGTTCGTTTATGTTCGTTTGTTTAGTAAATGAACGAACACGAACAAGAAAATTTTGTGTTTAGTAAACGAACGAACACGAAACAAGCCGTGTTGTTCATGGTTATGTTCGTGACGTTCGATAATGTGTTCGTTTATGTTCGTTAATGTCCGTTCGTGAACGTTCGATAATGTGTTTGTTATGTTCGTTAATATGTTCGATTATGTTCGATTATGTTCTTAATTTTTGTGTTAGTTATTTTTATGACAAGTATGTCAAGTGTTTTTGGATATTTATGTTACATGTTTATTTATTTTTTGTAAATTTTGTGATGAATATACTGATTTTATTTCTAAAATAAATATGTGATCATTTGTATTTGTTTGTGTTCATGGACTTTTTTGTGTTCGTCATGTTCATGAACATTTGTTTGTTTTCGTTTGATTTTGTTTGTGTTCGATTGCGTTCGGTAAGTGT
The DNA here is from genome assembly GCA_025506505.1 of Flaveria sonorensis. NCBI lineage: Eukaryota > Viridiplantae > Streptophyta > Magnoliopsida > Asterales > Asteraceae > Flaveria > Flaveria sonorensis. The sequence goes on along the minus strand of JACCIY010000626.1, from coordinate 10,565 downwards.
TTGTGAACAGTTCATGAACATGTTCATTTCCTTAATGAACGAACACGAACAAGAAAACTCGTTCGGTAAGTGTTCGTGAACAGTTCATGAACATGTTTATTTCTTAATGAACGAACACGAACAAGGGCTTGTTCGTGTTCGTTCGGTTCGTTTGCAGCCCTATTTGTAAGACATGCAAAATATGTTGTACCGTTGATGTAGTTGATAATTGTATGATATATAATTATATAATTCACATGTGTGTGTAAAAATATTTAAGATACTCAGGTTCATAATTAAAAACAATTTTAACCCCTTAAACTTTTAAAAGTTAGTGTAAGAGACAATTTTATCCTCTAGTGTATTATAATATAGTATATACTAATCTAACGTTCCGTGTGTTACACGAACTGAAAGAATTAAAATAAAAATGTTAACAATTAGAAATAAAGAATTAATGTTAATAATCTTCTAATATAGTATATATTTATGTTAAGAATTTTATCTCAAGTGTATTATAATCTATAACCTCTAATAAAGCAAGGTTTTCTTTGCAATTTGTCATTCTTTTATCTTATTTTTTTTGCCACTTATCCTTCTTTTAAACATGCACATATTAATTTTCCCTCCAAAAGGGTATTATAGTAATTTAAATATCAAACAAATTTCTCTCTCTTATTAAAAATAACTTATATTAATTGCTATATTTCTCTCTCTTATTAAAATCAAATTATCTTTTCTAAAAATAGATTTTATTAAGAAAATTAGAAATCACATCTTTTAATTAAAATCTAAATAATAAAAAACTAAAATTTTATATAATATGAAATTTTCTAACACACTAAACTTTTTTTAAACAAAATATTTTAAATCATTTTGTTTTTAAAAAAAGTTATAAACAGGTGAATTTTTTTTTTAAAAAATGTCTTATTGAAACAACAGGAATCATTACAAACCAGCATTTTAAAAAAAACAAGACTTTTATAAAAAAATATTTAAAATAAAACTTAAAACGGATATTTAAATATGAAACTTTTTAGATAAGAGTGTTAAAATTAGTATAATTGTTTTATTTCTTGAACTATTACGTATATATAACTATAATTATATTTTATATTAAAATATTATACTGTAACTCTTCGTGTTTATTACTAAGTATAATCCATTTAATTAATGGTTTTTAACCTATCCATCTATCTATAAAAAAAACTAAAGTAAACGTGAAATAATTATAAGACTCATTATTCTTATTTTCTCATTTCTCTATGTTGTTAATAATAATACTGAATACTAATAATATTACTCGTAATATTCATATTAAAAATGTATAATTTAATAAATTAAAAACCTGTTTTTTATTAAAAACCCACCTTTTAAAAACAGAATTTCAATAAAATACAGAATACAACGAACTTTTTTTATCATTTTTTTAAAACAAAATATTTAAAAATCACAATTTCTTTAAAACAAAAGTTTAAAAAAATACATAATTGTTTATTTACTTAAAATAACTATTTGTACGTATTATAAACATATTTTATCTTCAATCATGATCTTATAATGCTAATTTTTAGTACTAATTATTTAATATTTTATTTATATATATCACGTGTGTAATACAGGGGACTAACCTAGTATAGTATATATGACTGAGGCTGCAAACGAACTGAACGTTCAGCGAATAGTTGGGAATTGTACGGCGGGAAGTTCGTTTATGTTCGTCGTTTAGTAAATGAATAAACATGAACAAGAAAATTTCGTTCGTTTAGTTAAACAAGCGAACATGAACACAAACCGTGTTCATTCATTTATGTTCATGAACGTTCGATAATGTGTTTGTTTACGTTCATTGATGTTCATTTGTGAACATTCGATAATGTGTTCGTTTATGTTCGTTAATGTGTTTGATTATGTTTTTAATTTTTGTGTTAGTTATTTTTATGATAATTATGTCAAGTGTTTTTTGATATTTATGTTACGTGTGTATTTATTTTTGGTAACTTTTGTGATAAAAATGCTAATATTATTATAAAATAAATGTATCATTTGTATTCATTTGTGTTTATGGACTTCTTCGTGTTTGTCATGTTCATGAACATTTGTTTGTTTTCGTTTGATTTTGTTGTGTTCATTGCTTTCGGTAAGTGTTCGTGAACAGTTCATGAACATGTTAATTTCCTTAATGAACGGACATGAACAAAAAAACCTGTTCGATAAGTGTTCATGAATAAGTTTATTTCTTAATGAACGAACACTGACAAGGCCTTGTTCGTGTTCGTTCGGTTCGTTTGCAGTCTTATATATATCTATGCTTGAACTTGAAATTTAAAAGTGGTTCCAAAATTTGTAGATCATATTCTACTACGAAAAGTATCAAATTAATTGATAAATCATGCACTGTAGCAACCAACATTCAAGTTTCTTGTAGATTATAATGTGTTAAACATACCACTGTTCCACTTTTACTTGTTGCATATCTTAGTTAATTTGTTAACTCGGTAATATTTTCTTTCATTCACAATAAATAACAAGGAAGATTCATTCTGTTTATTGTTTAAGTTGAATACATTTAGAGGCGCAAATTTTTATTCTTGCCCAAATTGATTCGTGATGGAACTAGTTCAGTTTGGATCACAAAAAGTTAAGACCGATTTTTGACCAAACCAACTCACGTTTAGAACCAGTTTTTGATAGAAAAACCTAAACATATCCAAACCGGTTCATGAAGAATTGAATCTGTTTGAAACTGATACTTTTATTTTCTTTTAAATTAAAAAGTATATAATAAAATACAACGTAAACAAAGATTTATAAATAAACCCAAATATGTATTTTTAAAATAAAATAAAGTTTATTTCTATCACTTTTTTTTTTAACTTTAGAAACTACAAGAAAGCAGATGCAATATTATAAAACATTTTTTTCGACTCTTGTAATTTCGCCTTCAATTTGTGAGATATTTTGTATTCCCTCAACACCATCCAACGATCTTTCATCTAAATGTGCACTTTGATGGATGTTAGGGTGAGTTTTCTTTGTCTTGGAGATATTAATCTGGCACAAACATGAAAAACAGAGTTTAAAACTATCGTAAAATATTGAACGGTTAGTAGATCACATGCTATAGCCTGATGTAGTTAAAAGTTGAGCCTCTTTTTGTATCAACCAAGTCAAAATATCAAACTTGTTAAAATCTTTTATATTACGGTTTGTTGATAAATCTTTTCCTTAATATCTTTTGAGCTCACTAAATGGGGTGCTCAACCGAGCCTGTTTGTAAAGTATTATATAGTTGAATTCTTGTGCTTTTATCATGGTTAACCGACTCGGATGATATTGCATTTTTCGTCATGTCATGTAAGGTGTTGAGTCATATTTCTTTAGATAATTTTGACACATATTTTGTAAAATTGTAGTGAGTTTAGATATTTCATTTTTTGCATGATTTGGGTTTTTTTTTCACCAACACAAATCACATAAAATGTTTTAAAGTAGAGCTTCAACCCCGCTAATATTTACAATTAGTTTTAATATGAAGCCACAAGTAACAACAAGCTAGTGATATTTCTTTAAATAATATATAATTTTTTCTCTTTCATTAGTTGTATCATGTTGTAAAACATGTTAATGCTCATTTCATATCATGTCGTAAAACTTTGTCATCCTATCACAAATCGCATTATCTTAAATATCCGAACGTTTCTATCATTCGACATTGTCGCTTAACACCGAACTCCATCATGTTTCACCACGTTGCAATTTGTTTATATGGTCTTTCAAAGTGGAGTTTGATTTCGACTTGAAAAATACACCCCATTTCTAGCATCAAACCTTTTCTAACTATTGGTCATTTCATATACATCATAATGTTGCAAAATTCATGGGTTTCTCATTACAGAAACAATCACAAAAAAGATTAAGATGCGGAGAAGTCATTTGAGAGTGTTTTGAAAAGTATTTTTTAAAGCATCTTTGAGTTTTGAGAGTCGTGATTGAAGCCTCAAAAAATGGTCATACAACCTTCTCTTAGCGTTCAAAAACGACCTAACATTCGAATCTGTTTCCAAACCGATTTCCCCAAATCAGTTCCTAACCATACGATTATAACGCTCGTCTCCTAAGGCACACCCTAGAGAGTGTTAAGCATCGGATATACATAACACATAGTAATCAGAGAATATACAACGAAAATCAAAGTGTAACTATACATCATAGCGTATTATACATCTGTTTCTAATACAATACTAATATGACATCAGTTTAACTATAGTAGAGATTCAAATCCTCAGCAACACTTTAGTCATTTATCTTCTCATATGCTTAATTCATAATCTTTTATTCCTGTAATTACTTAGCACCTAGAATGTGTGTCCATAAAAATAAAAGCATTTGTGACTTAGTACAAAATTTGTGAGTTCATGAACATAGCATTCTTTAAATTCAAAACATATTAATATTGAATATTGCATCAAACAGATACAGCCATGACAAACAGATAGTAACAGAGTAAGCACAATATACATTCATATAACAAGGTTATGTATACAAATTTCACTGGCTAAAGCAGAACCATACAAGCAGCCCTCAAGCATCCTATCAAGTATTGACATATATCACGGATGCTATTGATAATCAATTCTACAATTAGTATCAGTTATCAGTACATCACATCCCATTTTAGAAAACAGTTCAGAGGAACTCATCTTAACTAATCAGGTCGGTGATATTGTCTACTCAGATTCACTGCTATTAGATATTATCATATACATAAAATAATATTATTTAAACTATATTCTAGCTCACAACTATTCAGGGATGATTCGTTATCATTTTCTATTTGTTGGTATTATTCGGCATTTTCTCTTATCCTATGCTAACCATTTGGTACAACCCTTACTAGTTGGTATGTCTCAGACATTTCTCTCATGCCCGTGCCATCCCTCAGGGCTACCCAATACCTTCTATATTAATAACCTTAACACCTAATAATAGTAATAGTAATAATAATAATAATAACTACGAAAAGAATAATAATAATTATAATAATAATAATAATAATAATAATAATAATAATAATAATAACTAGAATAACTAAAAATATAATTAAACAATAACATACCTAAACACTATCGACGACAATCTGATGTAGAGTCTACCCTACTCGCGCTCGTACTCGAGCTCCAAAAACGTCTACTAGCAACATCCAACGGGGTATTGAGAACTCGGGATTCTTTTTGTATTAGAGCGTTTTCAAGAAAACTTATATTCTAAATTCAGCCTTAAGATTTCTATTTAGATGGTAGCTGGCAGACAGGTGAAAAAGTTACGGAGGTGATGTGGATGGAATTGAACAGCTAGGCTGCTTGCTTACTTAATATAATTAATTCAACTGTTTATTTCGTTTTTCTCTTATAACTTAATGTATAATGTTTTATAAAATTTCAAATGTGTCGTTGTGACGAGCTTATTTTTTTGTACGAGTCAACTTAAGTTTCCTTAAAAACATAACAGATTTGAATATAATATATTATTATTATTTTCAAATGGTCCCTATAATATAATAATCTTATCTAAAAACTTCAAATTTCAAATAGACAATTTACTATTACTTACTCGTCTGATAATATATGTAATGTGAAGTTCAGCATTTCAGCTATTTTTAACCGAACGCTCGAGATGTTACGATGATACTCACTAGTCTTAAACCGCTAGTTCGATGTCAATCCAACTGGTTTAGCATCCATCTCAGTCGGTTTTAAATCCAGCTCCGGTTCATAAACCGATTTAGATATGCATCTTTAATACATCTAGCCAATCTCTTCTTAAATTCACACGATATTAATTGTTTAAAACCTTTGAAACCTGTCATCATTTATTTATCTAAATTCAGACGATAACACATAATCTTTATAAATTGATTTCATTGGTTGCAAAAGTCGGACCATCCCTACCTATCCATCTAATTAACCATACCCTGCCACGATGCCAAACCCATACTTTTATTATCAAATTAATAATGCAAACCAATTATTCAATGTTAATATTTCGTTTCCTTTTTAAATGGAAGCATGTGATTGTACTCTTTTTTAAAAGAAAAAAAGAACATAAAGTATGACAAGAAAAGAGAGAAATGAAAGATAGATTACATACAGAATGATGGTAAAAATAAACGACTTGTTGGAAAGGTTTTATTTTTAATTGGTTATGAGTTTATGTCAAGGAAGATTAAAAAGTTTCAAGAAAGATAATCTAGCTCATTTGAGTTTTTCGCGAGCCGAGCTCGAGCTCAGTAGTTCAGTTCTTTAATATAAACGAGTCAAGTGGAGTACGTTCGTATAAATTCAAGCCCAAGCTCAAGTTGGCTAAGAACACCCTTAGTGCAGTGGAGAGGGATTAAGTTTCTAGTAGTTATATATTTCATTTGTTTAAGAAAAAGTTTTAGCTCGTGAGTCCTGACAATCTAAAGTCAAAATGTTTTTCTCATCACAGATTGTTAATATGTTTACAAAGCCGTTGAACCGCAACTGAATTTAGTTGTTATAAATTAGTATGAGGATCGAGTCCTAGACAAATAGACTTTATTTTAACAACCGAAACACTAACAATGAAGATTGTCCCTTCTTTAGTGAGATTATATGAGCAAATGCTTGAACAAATATGTTATTGCTATGGGAGCATGTATAATTGCAGGAGGGATGTTCAATGCTAATTCTTACAATACTGGTAATGGAGTCGATAAGCGATATTTGTTTGTCGGGCTGTCCGTTTAAACTAGAAGCAATTATGGATGTTATAACAAAGGAAGTATATCAAGAAATCTGTCTAGATAACAATATGTCTCGGTGAGAGAATAGATGATTTACTCTAATCACAAGTTTCAAGTTTGACATAGTATTTATATTTAAAAACATGGTCAAGGATTCCTTTATTAATAATCATCTGTCTTAGAGATCACTAGCTCCTTGAGGAAACACTTCTAAAATACAAAAGTTGTATATCTTGTTATGAATTAATAAAATTAGATCGGATTCCTTTTCATAGAATAAAAAGTCATGACTCAATTTGTAGAGATTTTTTCATAATTATTATATAAAATTATATTAATACGAGAGAGAGAAAAGAAATACAAGATAATTTGTTTGCTTTGCTAGTTATTTGAACTAAACTAACAATTACATTATTTCTACTTAGTATTATAATATAGTTTTCTAGTTATGTAGTTCCATTATATTTTCTATTCATTAAGTTTCTTTATGATTAAATATATACCTGTAACAATCAATCATCTTATTGGTTCCTGTTGTACTGGTAGTGTGGTTGTTATCATTTCTGTTATTTTCACACTAGCTGTGAAAGACCAACACATAAATACATTGTCGATCGCTTATTTTAACCGTAAAATATATGAAATAAAATTGTTCAAAACAAACTTAAAATACTAAGCATATAATAATTCCAATCAAGCTGCTTACACGTATCACATGGTTAATAAATAATCTTGCATTAATTTTAAACGCGTATTTTAAAAATTAATAAGATATGTTGTACGTGATCTTAAAATCTTAATCTTTATTTATTTATATTATTGAGTATCGGCTTGTTGTTATCATTGATCGACGATTTCCAAATATAATTTTGGAGTGCTAAGGTATTATTTTTATTTTTGTTGAAAACATTTAGATTTGTAAATATTTGTAAGGAAACACATCTATTTATATTAAAATCACATAAATCACAAATATCCTTTTATAAACTAATAAAATTTTCTATTTTTAAAGATAAAGTTATCAAAATTAACGTTTAACCGATCCAAAAATACAAAATGAATATTTGAATTGTCTATGAGATGGTAAGAAAAACACACTCTCCGCTAACTCCGCCGCTCCTTAACCAACCTAATCATTGACTGATATGATACGAATTGCATAGAAAGCTAACACGTGTCCGGCATAACCGGAGCCGACTGATGGACCACTCGACCTAGCCCCTAGCCAACCTCCCGATCTCTCAAACCCTGACTCTAATAAAACCTTCTAGCTCCTTATTGACTTTCATATTTTCGTATTTGATCAAGCTAAGATTGTGTCGGCTTACAAATAAACCATATTTGACATCTTATTTTAGGTTGAAAACGAATAGAAGTAGATTAAAAGTTACACGTTCATTAAAATAATGAATCACTCATTTAAGATGTAAACGTAATGTTTTTAAGCATAACGTGCCAAAGTGTGAAATATGTAAATTTACAGGAAAATTTCGCTATAAAATACAACCTCACGCCCTCAACATGTTTCATGTTTCATTAATGGTGGTTCCCATTTGCTTTTACACCCACCTCATCTTCTACGGTTTCCGCCATTATTAAATTAAGCACTCTTAGTTGATCACATATTCTATAACCATTTTCATATTCACACATTCACATCTAGAGTCTATGATTAAGCACCAACTACAGTATCCGTATATATATATATATATCTATTATATATCCATGTATCTATTATATATATATATATCTTAATTCCCCTCTTGATTATCAAAACTCCTCTGTTTCGCCATTATAGTTGAGTCACACAGTAATTCTTTCCAGTTTTACTCCAATTTTCCAGCATTTCGATAAGTGGAAAACTCGATAATCATGTCGGAAGCTGGTGACGGACTGGATCACCTTCGAATTCCATTTGAGAAGATCAAATTCGGTAAGAAAGTTGAGGTTGAAGGTTATGGAACTGTGTTCGAAGGTGAATTTGATGATCAAAGAGTGGCGTTGAAACAGCTCAACATCACCAACCTTGCTAACATTAAACCTAAACTGTTAGCAGAGATTCTAACAATCTCTCGATTCCGGCAACATCCGAATCTCGTGGCTCTTCTAGGGTTTTGTGATGAGAAGAGTAACGAGATCATACTCGTCTACGAGTACGTAGCGAGCGGAAATCTAGCAGATAAGATGAGGAAACGACTCACGACGATCCAACGACTCGAGATCTGCCTCGGTGCTCTCGTCGGATTGGATTACTTGCACACGGAGTTGATCCGATCACACCTGGTATCGTTCACGGTAACATAAAACCATCAAAAATCCTGTTGAATTCAGATGCCGAAAATTCGTCCAAGTTCGTAGCGAAGGTTTCTAGTTTTGGATTGTCGAAAATTGTGCCCGGAAAAGCTACTCTGGAATCTTCCGATGAAGTTACAGAGAAACCGACGAAGGAATCAGACGTCTATTCATTCGGTGTGTTGTTGTTAGAGGTGTTGTGTGGTGTTTCGGAGTTGGTAGATACTGACGATTATCAGGAACGTCATGTTACCGAACTGGTACCGAAGAAGATGCAACAGAACAAATTACGAAAAGTGGTGCACTTCGATATTAGAAAGGAGATCAAAACAGAGTCGTTGGAAACTTATGCGAAAACCGCGTGCCAGTGTGTTACGGAAAATCCAGACGAACGACCTCAGATGGCTCAGGTCGTTGAAGAACTGGAGAAAGCATTGAGATTACAGGTAAGTATGAATTTCATACGATCCTTAATTATAATGCATTATAATTGGACGTGATTTGAAAAAGGTTTATTGGATCTGTGTGTATGGTAGTTATGTTTTGCGTTGTGATGCAGGGAGGGGAGGTTACTTATGTTGAAATTCCTGCGAGCAGAAGCATCGTCGGAGAATCGATACACAGTGACAAATCTGAGAACGTGAATATTCATGAAGATGTGAAGGAATTGATCGCCGGAGAGGGATTTGATGACGCCGGAGAAGATAACGGTGAGAAAAAGACAGTGGAAGATGCTACAACGGTTAGTCCATTTTAATTTTTAACCATCCTTTTTTTTTTTTATTATCTTTGTTAGCTTCAATATTATGATAACGTATGATAATGGTGACTAAATCACACAAATAATCACACAAATAATTACTTATTAATAATTAAAATGATTTTTGTCTTTTTATTCTCCCTTTCGAAACTTTAATAAATTATATAATAAGTTAACATTTTCAAAATAATTATAAATAAAAATCAGCATTGAAGATTTTTGCGTTTTATTTCGTAGGTTTATGCATGTACGTGGATGTTGTTTTCACGTCCTGCCACTGCAACATTTTGTTATCACGTTACATTATCGATCCAGAAAAAGTTTTAAATGAAATAATGGAAGATAAAAAATATAAGAATTTTATTATAGGTTTCTAATTAAAGTTAGTTGATTAAAAATGTTATAATGTTCGAAAAATAGAACAAGACTTTACTATATTTTAGTGACATATATTAAAAGACAAAAACATATAGATTTATTTAACCAATTAGATGTGATGTTATGTCAACTATCATACATTTATTAGCATCAATGCAACCTTTCAACATGATGTATTAATTTATAACATTTTAGGAGACTTAACAAAATATTATAACGCTTTTAAGAATCATTAACTTAAAAACAAGACTTTGGATCTTTAGAATGCTTCTTTTCAATTCAATCATTTGTCCTTTTGATATATCCAAAGTGATATAATCTAATCATACATTTGAACATATGTGCATTTTACGTAATAAAATTCTTGCGCATGAGTGGTATACATATATT